>JANHFK010005840.1:16903-37205 GCA_036250565.1 Sibynophis collaris
AGGAAAAAGGTTAGCCATCACTGTTCTATACCATTTGCAGGCTCCATTCTGTGGTGGGACAAAGATCACTACAGTGGATACAGGCCCTGAGAGGGGAGTGGGGAATCCTTCATTTAAAACTGAATATATCAATATGTGTTTATAGTTTCCATAAAAAGTATTTTCTAGACAAATGTGATCTTTGCTGCTATTGCTCAAGTGCTATCAAATTGTTTTTTTCATGAGTACTGATTATAGAAGTTCTGAATTATATAGATGAAGGGGGAAGGTGCTATTAGACTTCTTTTTTCTGCAAAGGGGTCAAGAAGGAACTGTGGTAACCTGGCAAAGTACGGATTCTTTTCTTATGCTTTCCTCCTGAAGAAAATTGCCAAGTGAAGTAAAATAAAATACTTCATTTCTTAATTCAGAGCTTTAATAAATTTAGAGCAATCCTGATCAATGATAATACATCTCCACCTTTACCTGGTGCTTAAGACATAAAGCTCTCCCATCAACAATTAGACATTCAGCAATGGTAGGAAAATAAAACATACTATCAAGGATTCACAGTTGAGTTGGGTCACAAGAGCACGGAATTAAAGAAAAAAAAAAAAAAGGCCACTGGGCACAGTACAACCAAACAAAAGGGAATGATTGATGCTAAAAGCCAAAAAACAAAAACAAAAAAAACTAACAGCTAAAAAGGCTTGTTGTTTCACACGGCAGCATTCATGGCCACACTGAAGCACACTCAAAGCTGTTTAGACATACCACTGGTGCTTCCTGTGCCAACGCCAGGGCTGGGTCCGGGTGATGACACCACTGTCCTGTAGGTAGGAGGTGGAGGGGGAGGTGGTGTTGCTCTCTGTCCCACCCCAAAATCTTTAGGAGATGCTGCTGGTGCTAAGTTATCATCTTTAACGTGGGTCTGCTCTGAAACTTTCTTCTGAACCTCTTCTAAATTGAGTGGAGAAGGAACATTGCGAGAGACTTCAGCCTCTGGAGGCTCTTCTGGGATTTCGGATGCCACAGGTGGGGACACCACTTTTTCCCTTGAAGTCACCTCTGGAGTTACATTTTCCAGGGTCTGATCAGAAAAACTGATCCATTTATCCTCTGCGTTATCAGCAACAGAATTGGGGGACAATACTGGGCCAAAAATGCTGTCCAAGTCATTGATTGATGGTAGTTTGTCACTTTTGACCTCTGTTTCTGTCTGGTCATTTCCTGTGGTCAAAGTAGTTGATTTCAAACTTTAACATCAACTGGTACAGTTAAGTTGTATTATTGCTCTACGTATTTATGGGGCTTTTAAAATTCAAACTACATTCTAGCACAAAGACATTTTGACAACACATTTAAAAGGTGCTTTTGAGAACAAAGTTGTGTGCAGGTATCCATATAACTTTGAAGTACATTCCATGTAAATTACATTCTTCTTTCAAAATCAAATATCACACGTTATATATTGATAGAGAAAATTACCTAGGCAACACAATTGACACTCTGACTTTATTTCTAGATATTAGAAGAGAAATGGCAAAAAAATTTAAATAAAAATTTAAACAAGGGGATGTATGTGCACGTATGGACATGTATATTGCATAATGCATTGGATTATGTGATATGCAATGTGACATTATTTTAGCAAATCAAAAAGAATATAATTCGTAACACATTTCTAGGCATCAGCTGAATCGTCATTATTGCCAAAATAAATTTTAGTAAATGTAGCAGAACATTTGACAACAGATGTGTTAGGTGACAGGAAAAGATTCTTAATGAAAAATTAATTATCGGTTGCTATATTCAAATAATTGTTGCATTACTAAATTTCAGTGCTTGGGATAATCTGAAATTAAATAAACAGTTCCCCAATTCTTTTCCTTCTGTGAAAGAAAATGTTTAAAGTTCAGGAGGTGTCTTGAGCTCTGTGATTAGTCGTCATTCAACAAAAGTTAAGCATATTTAATTCCCAATGACAACAAGAGATACATCCCCAGCCTCCATTTTATCTGAAATGGCTGCAATTCTCCAAATCTGCATACAAAATAGAAAACAATGTAGAACTATTTTCTTTCCGTAAAAAAAGAAGAAGACTATTCCGTATGTGCAGAGCTCTGGATCGCAGCTAATAAGTTCATTGATGGAATATAATTTCTGTAATTACGAATTCTGTAATTATGAATAAATATATATAAAACGAAAATGCCCAATTTCTTTAGGAATGCAAAATTATATTAATTTTTTATTCAATTTCTCCCCTCCTTCCCGATTGCTATATTCCCGATTGGAGAAGGCTATGTTTGAGAAACATAGTCATTATATATTTTAGTATATTTGTAGTCTACCTTTCTATCAAAATGTAGCACACCAAGGGAGGTAACCATCTACCATAGGCCATGTATATAAAGATGAAATATTGATAAATACAGGAAAAAAAATTCTAATCCAAAATGTTACATATGTTTGTAAAGAAATGTTTTTTAAAAATGAGTTGGTATGCATGGCGGTTTTCCTTATATAAGAGAACCACTTGTTGATTGAGAAAAAAACCCTCAATGCATTGAGATTCAAGACAAACATATTAAAGCTTCCCAACTTCTTATCTTATACAAAATTGAGTCTTGTAAACAAAAGCTTACTAATAAAATTACCAAAAAACATTCAAAGTTGAGTACTTCATATAGCACAGGTAACACAAGCATTTCAAAATTTCCAGGGTTTAGAAAATAATATATAAAGCTTCATCAGTTATTTTTTTGATATCTAAAAAGAGAAACCTGCTTAAAATATTTGGTGAACAAAATATTAAACACATACAGTATATCGGACTTGTAAGCCGCCCTGAGTCCCAATAGGGAGAAGGGCGGGGTAAAAAATAAAATAATTTATTTATTTATTTATTTATTTATTTATTTATATGCATAATATTAAGAAACTATGATTTAGTTCATATTCATGTTTCATAACGTATACTAAACAAGCTCATCATTATTATGCAACAAAATATACAAGTATTAGACCGGACTATTTGTGTCAAATATTCTTACCTACTCCAATTGTTAAAGGAGAACCAGCATGGGGAGGTGTAGCGGGAATGTTTTTGGGTGGAAGTGGTGGAGGTGCTGTAACATAAAAAGAACATTTTAAAGACAAGGATAGACAAAATTCCATCACAAAGAATTGACATTTTGGTCTCATGTAGATGTTGCTGCAATTCAGAGAGTTCATTGTACAAGCAGAAGACATTTCCACTTGTATATGAACACCAGGTATTAGCTTCTGACCTTCAAAGAACATCCCATAATTTTTATGCAGAGTATCTCTACCATCAGAAAAACACATTTAATATGGAAGCAGACCAGTGGTGAAATCCTGCCAGTTCTGTCCAGCTCGCACGTGCTGGTAGCAGCGGTGCGTGGTTCAGTGAACTAGTAGCGGCGGCAGCATGAGACTCCGCCCACTAACCCCAACGTTATTACTTCCTGGTTTTTAACCCCCTGTGCATGTACAAAGCTTTCTGCGCATGCAAAGAGGGTCAAAAATCGGACATGACAATCGGAGTGCGCGCTTCTGAACCGGTAGGAAAGGTAAGTAGATTTCAACCCTGAAGCAGACATAATAATGTTGCTAAATATTATTTTAAAATGAACATAGCAATTTTAATGATAAATTTCTCTTCTGTTTTCTGATTAATTTCTCTTTCTAATATATTATATTGGCAATAAAAGTGAGTTTTCATTGCACAGTTGAATTAATATCTCTGTTTCCACACAGTATAATGAGCCATGATCCATAGTAGATTTACCTCTTTCTATATTTCACAATTTTTCAATTACACAGACCCAACAAATTAAACCACTTTTTCCACCAAGAATTATTCTAACTTACTTCCAGATGGGAAGGGTCGTGATCCATTTGGAGATTCTACACTTGAGTTCGCTGGTTGCACAGAACCCCAAACTTCACACTGATCTACAGGACCTGAAGCTATATATAAGCAGATATATAACAATGTATTAATCTAGAAGTAATACAAGAACTTGATTCTACATAAATAAAATTTTATTATTATTATTATTTTTATTTCCAGTAAGAGTTTGACTCTGAACTTTAGGTTTTACCAAATTGCAGCAGCTATTCAAATAAAAGAAATACAAATAAATTAATCCGAATACTTGTAAGTAGTATTTTGAGTGTTTGTTTTACCATGAAATGTGCAGTACAATATTGGAACCAGTGGCTTCCTGATGCACATATCCATTTCATATTTCTCATTCATCTGATATGGCACATATTTTTAAAAAAATATCAAAATGCTTGTTAAAAATGATTCAGATAGGAGCAAAAAAAGAAACAACATAGATTTGATTCCATGTTTTCCTTAGATTAGCAAATAAGCACCCCAGGAGAGCATAGATACACTCACAATAAGAAAGAAACAGTCAGCTGCATCTGCTAGGCTAGCAGGGGACAGCATAATGAAAGCAGCATTGGAATACAGACTTACACCAAGAGGTTACATCCAGATATAAAAGAGGCAGAGCCTGGGGTAAAACTGCTTTCCTTATTCTGAATAAAGCAACAAACTCTGGTGAAATGGACATAATTAATCAAATAATGAATCCAATGATTATTTCAAGTGAACCAGCCTGATGCAAAATCTACATGGAGTAATGGTATGGGGATGATATTGAACTGGAACAGATAAGATCCAAATTCCAATCATAGAAGTTAATTGCATAACAATCACATTTTTCAATCCAAACTCACTCAAGGGCTATAGGAACAAACTCAGAGAGAAAGCTAGGTATTCCCACCTGAGCTCCTGAGAGAAAGGCAAGCTATAGCTCTAATACATACATACAATTTAATAATTTACCTTCCAATTTGTCTTCTTCAAATGCAGATTCTAGTGGTGGACCAAATAATGGTGCTAGGACAGCAGCGTCTTCTGAAGTTTTTTTGCTACAGAAAAAATTAGTTACTTGATATCAGCAGATGTGACAATAAAAACAAACATCAAACTTTTAAACATCATTTTATACAGTATATGCACACAAGAATTGAGTTTTGTTTTGACATTGCTTCTTATAGATCTGCTAATAACCATTGCCATATCTATTGTAAGGAAAATATTATGTACCGCAGCAACTATGTGGTTTTAAGTTATACTGAAATATACAATGTTGTCTCAAAAGTTTACATATGAACAATTTTATAAAATCTTACATATTAAAAACAAATTAGTTCTTAAGTGCTAATCCGTAAGAAATCAAACAATACTATCCGTATTACCAGATTTGAATACTGCCAGGATTTGGGCACATGAAAATGAAACAGTCAGTTTATTAACCTCCCAAAAGCCACTAAAGACTAACCCTGCACAGTGATAGAAAATTCTAAGTGTTGGGAGAATGGAATGGAATATAAGAATGGGTACCTCAGGGGTGGGTAGATATGGCAACTTTACGACCTATAGACTTCAAATCCAAGAATTCCTAAACCAGCCATAAAGTTGTCATAGTTACCCACCCCTACCTGAATAGGAGTACTGTTTACTGCATTTTATTTCATTTTATTCATGTTACTTTCTATAGTTGTAAAGGAACCAGATTTTGAAACGGGGCTCAATTTCCTTGAAATCACCATTGTGACTTTCTGGTTCTGCAATAGAAGCAGAGAATCATCTGAAAAATCTTCCTTAATATTTAGAAAAATTGTGCCCACTCAGCTCTGGAGATCTTAAATTGAGCCTTTGGAATACTGTTCTGTTGCTTCAAAAATGCAGACACACATATACAGATACCAACCAAAGATAAAATGTAATTCTTGTAAGTAGAAACCCACAAGCCAGGAAATAAATACTGGAAGCAGCATTTCACAACCAGTAGTGAACGTTCCTATATATGTATATTTTTAAAGAACCCTATTCAGTTTATTTACAGCATAACAGACAGTATGATTTAATTTGTTATTTAAAAATTCAGAAATTAAATGTGAACAGACCAAAAGTTATCAGATATATGAATAGTTTACCCCAATATGCCTAATATTACACCTATTTTTTTGTATAACATTTTCCGTCAAGATTATGTATATTAAGAGGCATTTTGTTACATTTTCCATTCAAGGATATCGGAATGATAGCATAACAGAAGCAAGAAATCCTCTAAAATATATCCCAGTATAATATAGTAAGAAAACATTAGAAAACAGATCAAGTGCCTAAAACCTCTATAAGACATTTAAAAAATCTGCCTGACATTTAAAAATGCCTGAGTACAAATAACATTTCAACAGATAATGACACTAATAACAATTATACTTCAATTCCCACTGAATTCTCTCTCTATAAAAGAGAAATTGTTTACCACTAAAAAAATATGTAGCTCCTCTACAATGAATTTATGCTGCCAGAAGAATTTACACATACGGTAGAAGAATTTAGGGGATAAAAACTATCCCCACAATTATTATTTCTTAAAATGGAATGAAGTAATGTGTCGACTACCTGAAATTATTAATCCATTTTTAAAAAGTTATATTTCAACAATTAGTATCATGTCCCAATGCTTAGTTCTGGTCACTAACTATTGTGTAGATTGGGTTAATTCATTCTCTCTCTCTCTCTCTCTCTCTCTCTCTCATTTTGTGTGTGTGTATGTATGTATACACACACACACACACACACTTGTCTGCAAATGTGTGTGTATATATAAATCTGTGATATCAGATTGTTTATATATTTGCTCTATCATAGCAGATTGGGATAAAAAAGTTATTCTTCAAATATTTTGATTCAAAGCCATTTGGAATCAGTTATTTCTTGTGTTTGTTCCTGGACAAACAATAGTACCTTTCCTTTTGTAAAACTCTAATGGTTCTTTTGGTATAATTTGTTTCTTCTTTGTCCAATGTTCTGCTTTAATCAATAGTTCATACATTACACATTTTTGGATAAACACGCAGAAAATGAATACTGTAATCCACTAAAATAATAAATCAATTATATTTTGAATCCATTTTATTTATGTATTTGGAGTCTTATGAGTATAAATAATAGAGTAAGTAAATATAAATAGATGGCAAGAACTGGCTCCAATATTGTAAATTTTGTTTACACATTTCTGCTAATAGGCTGTCTTAATTTGATAATATTATCTGGCAACCAAACTATCGTATCTGTGTAAATTCACAGTCTGCTACAGATGGAAGTCCTCCCCAGAATCTCTAAAAATTAGATTTTAAAAAATGCATTACAGTATTCTTTTCATACTCAAGATATAAATAAAAAGGGAATGCCATTTTGCATATAGAGCCACATACAGGGTTGAAAACTAGTGCTAAATTAGCTAAGAGATTATAAATGTAGAGTTAATCTAATGCAACCCAAGCACAAAACAATAATCCCTCTGCACATGTTCAATTCGGGAATAAGAATTCCACATCTTTGGGGACTCAGTTTTACACTAACCTTAGAAGCTCTGGAGTAGGAGTTGAACGCCGGGGTCTTGCTATTTCTTCACCTAGCACAAAATATACATTTAAAATCGTTTCTTGGAGTACAGTGTAGACAAACTGCCTGCTGAATATTAAATAAAACCAACTGAACGAAGATGTGGCGTTGGTGCTGATCTGAGACCACAAGTATATCCCTTTTGCATAATATTGTGACTTTTGTAAACTTTTTGCAGCTGAGGCAATTAATTTTGCAGGAGTTATTACTGCAAGGAACAATTCTGCAACCTTACCTCCTAAGTGATGGGACAATTCTTGTCTTAACAGGAATTCTCAACTTTCCTGGCTCCTCCTGGCTCCTTAGCATTTTTCCTATTCTATCATATCACCTTGCCACTCTTTCATTGACTTTAAATTTAACAAAAGGGTGTTTCTTTCTTTGCTCATAAGACAAGGCTAAGGATGGGAAGCTAGGACTGAATGAAAGCCTATATATAGATTCCAGGGTTGGACAACTGGAAGGAACACTATTAAAACTGCTTTGTGTGAAAGGTTATGATAGCTTTGAACAATATTAGATTATAATTTAATATCTCTTTAAATACGATCATATGGCTAACAATTGTATAATATTAAAATTATAATTAGGCACTCTACATTTTTCTACTTAATGGATACTAATACTTAATAAATCAGGCCGAAACCTAACTGTGGCCGCTTAACATAATACAAGATTTCATAAATCATTTCAACTGAGATTTCTACATATACTGTAACAACATTTCGCATTCTAGGGCTACATATGTGTTTTTATGAAAAATAAATACAATGAAAATTTTATTAAATATGTGTATTTTTATTGGATATATGAGAATATTCTGTGAATTGTGACTGATATTCTGTGTAGTCAGCTAACTGCAAATTCTGCATGGGCACTTTGATTTAGAATGCATCAATGAATTATGTTTATGCATTTGTACAGAATTTCATAGCAGTATGCAGATGTATTCTCAATCTGTTTTGAGGTCTATTTCACTAATGTTCTGAATACAATCTTTCTTGTTAATTTGCTGCTGCTGCTCTTTTAGGATATGAAAATTATGAAAGAAATCTACTCCATCTATGGATATTTACCAGTTAAAGCCCAATGTGTTTTTAAATGATACTTACTGGATAGATTCCTCTTAACTGAACCCTAAAATTAAATACAGAAAACTACAGTTTAGAATGAAAGGATTATATTTACATAAAGGGAATATTGCTCTGTTTTGAAATGCTGAAAAGCCATAGATAAATAATATTTGTAAAACAAAGCATACACTAAATTGGGTTTATAGGGTACACTTTATGGGTTCCTTTGCCAGTTTATTCATTCACTCATATTTACATAAACATGCAAACTATTCAAACATCTTTTGAATAGAGATGAAGGTAATAATTACAAATGTATTTCCACAAGAATTTCACACATACTCAATTTGCCAAAAAGTACTAGATCTAGAACATGTTCATAGCCCGAGCTGGATTATACATTCATAAAAATCTCATTTGCTTGTACATTGGTTTATGTCTAATTTTTTAAAACTAAAAATCTAGACTGTAGTATTGCAGAAGATGGGGAAACACACCCCCCCCAATAGAAACAGAAAATAGAATTCTCAGGAAGTATGAAATACAAACAGGACATATCTGTGCAAAAGGTGTTCTTACATACTCTTCTGATAGCTCCTTATATCAGAATAAAGGGTGACAGAGGATTGGAACCAGAATGGTTACTCTGTCAATTTCTGCATGTGTTTTTCAAGGCAGCTCTTTTCTTTTCAAACCATATTCCATGAAATATTTTAACACCAGAACATCACATCCAAGGAAAAGGGATGATCAGGAAGAACTGAATGATCAAGAGTTCAGTAGGGAAGATTTTAAAGAGAATAAAACGGGAAATATTTCTTAATCAATGGAATCCTTATCAATTTTGGCAAGAATTGTTATCGCCCAAACACTCTCTGTAAGATATGTGAGGTATATTCCTCAAATAAATTTAAATTAATCCTATGTTAAATAACCGCAGTCATTTACACAACTGTTTCAAAATGAATTCATGACCTACCGGGCTGCGTCTCTGTGATCAGCAAAAAGGAAGAGAGAACAGATACCTAGTCAGAGAGTGAAAGATCAGTAGTAAAAATGTCTTTGGACGGTAGGAGATCTAGCTTCACAAAATACCAATTTCAAAACTATTTTTCTTCAAATCCACTTAAGGTCTTGGGCCTGTTTAAACTTGATTTTAAAAATAAACCTATACTATGAAGATATTTGCAGGAACAACAGTAACAGAAAATCCACATTTGCTTATTTTATCCCACACATTAATTGCTAAAACATGGTTATAGTTCTAAAATTAATTGAAGTATTATAGATCTACATTTAATTAAAATTTCAAATTAATGAAAAACCATGTCCTCTTTATTTATTTATTTTGGGGAGTTTTGGAGACTGGCCTTTTCATATTTGCAATTACTTCCAGTACTTATTTAGAAATTCAAAAACACGTGCACTGTCTTAAAAATATCTGGCATATATTGTCAGCTTTTTATATTTTTTTTAAATGGCAATTATTCCTTGTTTTGGAAAAGGGCCATACTATGGAGTTAAATATTCCTCTACATTTTCTCTTTCTTTTTTTCTGAAAAATACGGAGCACACTTTGGATGTTGTCAATATTCATGTATCTCTATTACTTCTCTACATAACTTTTATGTAACTTATAACTTATGTTTACTTTTGTCTCATTATGTATCATATCTGTAGTTAAGTTTTCGTTAGTCTTTGCGTCCAGTCTATCTGCAATTCGTCAGCTCACTGAAACCCAAAATAGTGAGAATCTGTGATTTTTGGTCTCTTCACTGTATGTGGTTTGAGACAGTATGCTTTGCTTTTAGACTATTCCATATAATGCAAACATATCATATATGTTATGTACAAAAGAGTCATATACAAAACTTTCATATCTTTTAAATATTGTCACATAAGCAATAACTAATAAGTTATTCCTTGGACAGTCTAATTTTGCCATGCTAATATATCTCCTAGTCTGGAAGAGTATATGTTTATGAGAGTAGTAAACGTGTCAATCTTTGGTAACAAAATTAATTTGGAATAGGACACTTGCTGTGTGAATTCAGTGCAAATTCTCTATAGATTCTCTGCTGGGCAATTTTGAAGCTGCTTTGCTTTTCATTTCCTATCCTCGCTTCTTCTGCCTTTAAAGACATGTAGTAAGAATATTTCAATGCTTTATTGCAGGTGTCAAACTCACATCGTCATGGTGGCATCACGTGACTTATCAGGACTTCCCCCCCCCCTTTGCTAAACCAGGCGTGGATGTTAGCAGCGTGTGACGCATCCGGCCTATAGGCCGGGAGTTTGACAGCCCTGCTTTATTGTGTCAAACTTTGAACCTATCTGGCTCAAAATTTGCAGGCTAAATATTCCCTAAAGGATCTTCTTTCTATCCATGCTATTTTTTATCCCATTCTCATTGGAAGATTGATGATTCTTTGACGCTTCCCTGTTATACTGAATGGTATTTAATCTTCAAATCTTTTATCAAGCTGTACCTCAAAAGTTCAAAATGAATTTTGTTACCTTGGAATCTCACATCTCAAATCCTCACTGATTGCCTATTTATTCTAACAACTTTAGAAAGACAATTAGATTGAGAGGTAATCAAGTGGCCTGCATGGATAACCTGGTTCCTGCTTCTTCAGGGAAAGGAAATGATTCAAATAACATGCAGCCATTTTTTATTTCCCATTAGTGCTGCTGGCAATATGTGGGGAAGAACTATGCTTCCTTCTCAGAGCCTATGTTCCCAAAACTGTCCTTCTTTTATTCCTTCTTATGAAATGGCATGAAGATGAACAGCCTGACAGCACTACCTCCCAAAAATTACAAAGTATGTATGTATGTGCATGTGCATACACATGTATACGCCTAAAATGAGAATATTAGGGAATAAGAAGACTTCTTACCGGACTTTTCCTCTGCAAAATGCATTAAGATAAAGAAGAGAAAAAAATAGGCATTTTCCATTGTACATAATCCATGGAAAAACTAATGAAATGATGCATTAAATATTTTACAGATCAGTCCTAAAGACATCTATTCAGAAATAAATTATTTTTAATTAAACTTACTTTCAAAAGTTCCCATGAAGATAAATATGTAACAATGAAAAGACTAAAAGTTTTATTACCATAGACAAAAGAGAAAGTCAAAAAGAAATGGGCATTCGTAAAATTCATAGGCTATGCCTACTTATTCAGAAACAAGTTGCAATGGGATTAAAGAGGTTTGCCATAAATCAGCCTTCCTTAGCCTGGACATTTTTCATGTTTTTCAACTCCCAGAATGCCCAGCAGTGGCCAAAGTTGTTCACACACCACTGGACAGTAGCCAAAATAGAGAAGACTTATTTAGCATGAATTCACATAGAATCATAACACTGAAACATTGCAAAGATCCAATTACTCATAATTGATGTACACTAATATTTCTCAATGTGTAATCAATTAGCTTAGCTACTAATCAAAATCAAACAAATGTGATGAACCTTAATGATTACCTATGATCCATCAAAGAGACTAAGCATATTTTTATTATTTTGGTGCTATTTTATTTGTCTCTGATCAATCAGAAAAAAATTAAATTTAAAATTAGTTCCATTGTTATCCATTAAATAAAAAAATGGTGATATAGCCTGCTTTGTTAAACTTCCAATTACTCCAACATCCGACTAATGTAATTGCCTTGAAAAAAAGTAAATGTTCAAGAAATACCAGTCATAAGGTTATTATTCTGGCTAAGAAGGATAACAAAATATAAAACATACTGGTTTCTGATAACATGGGATGATAAATATAATCGTAAAAAAACCTGACAGATTGTTCTCAGCTTAAGCAGGTTCAGATTTTATGCATATCTGTTGATGCAAGACATATTGTGTTCAACGAGACTTGCTCACAAGTAATGGTGCATAGCTTTGCAGTCAGAAACCATTAAACAATTGAATTGAGAAGAAAACTTACTGATTATGTATTGGAACAGCACACTTCCTTTCATAATCAAATAGAATCCAATTAAAATTCAACAGAAGGCTCTAATTCCTTCACCAGATACAAGAAATTAAATCTTTGCTGCCGTTTCATTTTCAGCCTATAATTATCTGTTTGCCATTTCCATAAGGTATGAGACGGGTTAGTTGAGAAGGTAGTTCTTCTTTGATAAAGTGCCACAAAAGGGTTTAAACTAAACTGATCTTTTCTATCATGTGTCAATTCCTAATTATTTCCCCCATCCTTTTTCCTTTAAAATAGTGTAGGACATTTAAAATGTTACTTGCTCCCAAGGGCTCCCCCATCATATTTTTTCTATGCTTGAGCAGATGGTCATTATCTAAAGTAGACTATGGAGTACTGCAAAGCCTTGCTAAGTCTATTAGACTAAGTAGGAAGAAAGAAGGAAGGAGGGAAATAGGGCACACTGATCTTTTCTTTTTCATCTAACTATGTTGCATTATCTGGGCATACATTCTCAATGATGACGTTGGCAGTATAACCATCTCACAAAATTTTTGTTAACACATCACCTTGAATAACAGCTCATCAACATTCATCACACAGAAACACACACCATCATCAGATTTTCTTTGTAGAAAAATAATGCATCATAGTCACTAGATTCTAGTGGCTTATAATACGTTATTGAGCTAATCATAATGTTACTGAGAAGAGCAAATAATTGCTATTATTGCTTTATTTAACATTTCTTCCATCATATTTCAAGCAAACCTTGCTGTAGCCAGTGAGTCATGATTTTATAACAGTGATGTTTGAGGCAATTTTTTTAAGATGGGCTTTATGTTTCTTGCATTTGCAAAATAAATTCAACAGCAATGATACCTGAAAAAAATAGTTTTAAAATACTGTAGCTCTGCTGCTCTCTAATCTCTTTAAGAAAGGCATAATAAATCCCATTATAGAAAGAATTATAGCCAACAGATACGCTGCAACCATTATCCATATATCCCCCCAAAGTCATATAAAGTGGGAATGACTTCTTGTTGAGCAACAAAAGGAATATATAGAATATATGATTTGTACCAGCCTTTCAGTTTACATTTTAACAGGGCAAATTTTCTCCATTTTTGTCCTAATACTGCACAAAGGTGAAGCTGAAGTAATTTCAGTCCTGCTATTAGTTTGGCTCTAATTTTTTCAAGTGTTACTTTCCAGCAAGAAAAAGAGACTCACAGTCGATTTTCAGCTCATGAGACATCTAAATCTTAAATTAGCATCACTAAGAGTCATATATTCAGAAGCAAAAGAAGAAAATGTTAGTTATATAATCAACTCTATGAGGCAAAACAACAGTTTGGATTGTAGCATTTCAATTTGTTTCAAAAATATAGCACTTTTAAATTTAATTTGGTTACCTCTGGACCTTTATTTCTTTATTTCCTTT
Organism: Sibynophis collaris; assembly: GCA_036250565.1. Lineage (NCBI taxonomy): Eukaryota > Metazoa > Chordata > Lepidosauria > Squamata > Sibynophiidae > Sibynophis > Sibynophis collaris. Next base: position 30,875 of record JANHFK010005840.1, read on the forward strand.
ATTGCTAAAGGAAACCAGCATTTTAAAAAGTGTTCTATTAGAACAAAAGGTGAGATAACAATTTTGGGACATTTCATATTTCCCCACTGTGTTGTTCTTATACTGTTTTAGGTAGCTTTTCAACTCTTAGAGCAGTTTTAGAAGAAGCTGCAGGGAAAGGAGAAATTAGCAAAAAAAAAATGTCCCCCCCCCAATATGTTAAATTCTATTTATGTACATCTGGGTCTAAATCCATTATATATACATATGAACCATGTAATCATACTTTCCCATATATAGTATGTAATTCTCTCTTCTTAAGTAAACTAAATCTGGCTATTAGAGAACTTCTAGACTACCATAATAATATTCCAATTATTACCTAAACAAACTTCTTGTGAAATATTTTAAAAAGGTATCATTTCTCCTGAATTTTGCTGCAACAATTAGAATCAACATCTACACTATTACAGCTATGAAGAGAACACTGTTCTAAGAAACAAAGCAAGTTCTTGAAAAAGCCGATTATATTCTGATTAGAAATACTAAAAAAATATAAGGATTTCAATCCACCATATCTAACTTTCTGATCAAGGTAGCATGATGGACAACAGCTCACAGAAACCTTAGAAAAACTCTCTTTTTGCCAAAAGCACATTCCAAAATAAATATATAATAGTTTTGCATATAAAATTGAATTCAAATGCTACTAAAGAAGGGATATTACATTTTATGTCAGAGCACAATATTTGGTTTAAATGCTCCAGAGATTTTAAGTTATTATGCAAACAGTTGTACACACAATACATCTCACTAATATAAAGTATAGCCCTACTCAATTTAAAGAAATGACACTGTACATTCTAAGTTTCCCTTTTCGTAGTATAAAGTCATTTAAGTTATTCTTTTCATGAATCCTGCGTTCATGAAAAGCATTACAGCTCTAGAAGCTTCCTTAGAGTGTACGGCATCACTTGATTAGGAAACTGTATTTTCTCCAATGCAACAAAGTCATCATTCTGATTAACAGCTTCCATGTCTTCCACAGTCCAGGAAATGAGTGTTACACATCACCTCTTGAACTTGATTTCCATATACTACAATATAACACACTGTTGCTTTCATAGCCAGCTGCATCAGCCTTGTGAATTCATAATGATTGCAAGGTTCATTTACTGAAATAAAGACCACCAAATTGCACATACACACGCAGTGCATAAACGTTGGAACTTCGTGCAGCATTAAATGATGAAGGCATAGATGTTATCCCAAGATTAGGTTTCAAACAATTTGCACAACTTTAGATTAGCTAAATATGTTTGCAGTTGTGTATCCAGTACGTTGTTGTTGGATTCTATGTTGTTAAAGCCAAATGATAGAAGAAACAAATCCATATAGTTTCTTTAACTGGAAATTCAGAAACTTTATGCAATTAGGGCATGTACAACTTTATTATTTACTCCTAATCATTTCTTATAAATCTAGTAATTAATAGTATCCAGGTACCATTTGTGGAATGTTGTAATTATCTTCTTTTTGTACTGCTGCCTTTTCCACAAAAGAATGGTCAGGATACTATTATTATGAGAGTGATAAACTTATAGACTTACAATTCATTTGCATAATTTTTGTGAAGGAATGCTATTAAAATGGTTCATGTCCAAAGTAGATATATAACTATCTACCTGATGAACAAATCACCCCATTGAGTCATAGTTGAGGCAATTAGAAGCTAACCACCTGTGTGGGATGAAAGTAAGTACTATTTAGTGTTCGATGAATTAATCATCAGATGTAGCAGAAACAAATCTCAATTAAAATCCTGGGTCAGTATATTGTTTAAGTAGCTCTGTTTGGACAGAGAAGCCTTGAAACTGACTAGTATAATTCATCCTCAGGTATCTGTAAAGGACAAACTCTCTCTAGGGTGTTCTGACTTAAGACCACTGGACTTATATCTTCTGTTTACCACTGAATCATACTTATTTGTGTGCCTTTTTACCAGAATGTCAGCCATGTGCTGCATTGGAGAAAGAGGCTATTGCTTTGAGGAAGTGGAAATATTTCTTAGACAGGATGATGAGCAGGTATCCATATCTGAAAATGGGGTTTTGATAAGAAATAGAGTTATACTGTATGTATCTAGAATCCTTGGTGGATCAGCCAATGACTTGGCTAACTGATGTAAGGGTTAGAAGGCTAGCACATGTCATCTAGATCAGGGGTTCCCAACCCCCGTCCATGGCCCTCTGCCAGGCCACAGCCTGTTTAGAACCGGGCCACTAAAGTGGTAGGCAAGTGCGCACACACGCAGCTACATTTGTGAACAAAACCATCCCCTTCCCCTCTCCCCCAGTTACTGCCACTGTCTCTGCCAGTCCATGAAGCTGGAAAGATTGGGGAAAGGTGATCTAGATAAATTGTCAGTGTTCAGAAGCAGTGCAAAACTCTATTAATGACACTGACCTCCAATGTTCTTATAGCATTCTAGAAGCCAAATGTATATAGGCAATTGAAAGCTGAAAGTTGTTTTTCGTGAAATGCTATTTATTCAGCATACAGGGTTAGCTAGTTTGTTTTTTTTAATCAATGTTTTGATAAGAAAATAATCTGGCTATTCAATTTGTTAGAGACAGATAACACTTTAGGATAAGCATTAGGCATGCAAAAGGGACAGTGTCCATTTTTATGCTTAATAATAATACCAAATCATTCATGTTTATATTGTCTTCTACAGGGATGGGATGGAGTAGAAAGAAAGAAATGTTAAGAAGTTCATTCAGTTTGAGATGAATCTCTTTGGAATAAAAAACAACTGATCACCCATATGGGATCAGGAGGTAACAGGACACAAGCATAGAACATGTTATTAAGCCATAGTGATCAAACAGTTATACAGAAAACTTGTATTCGTAAGAATATTGGGGTAGAGACAAAGCTAGCCTGGGAACACTAACAGTATTAATCTCAAGCCAAGAGAGGAAAACTGAAGGCTTAATTTTAAAGAATAGAGATACAAAAGTCATAACAAAAACCACAGAATGCAGCCATCTCTGAACAGACAGGTGAAAGGAAGGACATACTGAGATAGTGCTATAATAGAAAGCATCATGTCACTCTAGACATTGCCAACAAATTGGCCAGAATTACTCTGACTGAAAATATCAGGTATTGACAATTCTTGTCATGTTAAACTTCTAGAAATAAAAGCTTTGCACTATTGAGAGTAAAAGGTACATTATTCAGGTCCCAGTAATGCTACTCATCATTTCTGCATCTCAGAAAGACTTAAATCTCTTATCTCTGACCTGCAAATTTCTAATGACATTCTTCATCTTTTTATCCTGGATCCCTTTTGGAAATTGGAAACCCAATTTCCAATAACTGATATAAAAATGGGAGAGCAAACAGCTCAGTTTAATTTTTTTTAAAAAAAATCTCTGAATTGTGGCCATTTCATGACTATTTTGAATAAGTGGCCTCTTATTTCTCTTTCAAATGCTTTTCAAAATGCTTTTTAAAATATAGATCATATCCATGCCATGTATTCATATCTGAAACCATAATAGCAGCATGCAGAGAAAATTGCTGTATCTTCTTTAAAATGTTCTCTCTTTAAAAGATCTGTCAAAAGCGCAAAGTAGCTATGGAAGTCATGATATTTTTCATCGTATCTTCAATCTAAAATGGTTTGTAGGAAGCCCTTAAGCTGTGAAATACTTGACAAAACCAAATTTGGAAGAGATGAATAATATAAACTGATTGTATGGCATACCTGGAAAATAAGCAAAATGCAATTCGGGAAGTCTTAGGAAGTAGCAAAGTAAAAAAATGTTGCTTACCACTGGCGAAGGTGAAAGTGCAATATTGCCTATAGAAGCTTTCAGTTCATCAACAGTTGCTGCACTCTTAAGAGTGTCTTTAGATTGCAAAGGTTTAATCTTAATGTTGAATTTCTTGTGTGCCTCCTCTTCCTCTTCAGATTCACTTGAAGAATAAAAGTGCTTTCCTTTGGTAGGTAGATCACAGTTAAAGAAAAATGCAACCAATCTGTAGACTACAATACAACATTATTTCAGTTTCAGGATATGCTTACAGCACCAACTGTGGCATACAGTACAATTTTAGTACAGTACAGTACATTACATAGGTTGGAACGAAGCTCTAAAGTTAGAGGGAGAAATCAGACAGTATTAAGGAGCTCGAAAGAGCCTTGAATATGGTCCATTGTAAAGATGTCTATGGAGAGTCTCAGTCATCCAAGTCATGGTTGTCCCAAATATGCTTTTTCAAGAGACAACTGAACTTTCAGATTTTTCTTTGAAGATGTTTCGCTTCTCATCCAAGAAGAAGAGAGCTGAAGAAGCTTCTCGGATGAGAAATGAAACGTCTTCAAAGAAAAACCAGAAAGTCCAGTTGCCTCTTGAAACAGCTCCATTGTAGAGAGTTCTCCATTATAGGAGCAGATGGCATCTGGAATCTCTTCCCAGTGGAACAATATACGTTTACTGGGAACTTAGGACTAAAAATGCTGATAATACTGGAATCCTATTCTTTTTCTCTCTGTTGGAATTTTTTTTTTCAATATCAGAAAAGTTAGACGTTGGGAAGATTATGTGACTGAGTTTGAGAAGGAGCTGGGAATTCTGGCAGGCGTAGTTAGATGATCTGCAAGCCACCTGTCTGAGCAAGGAAGTTGAAAATTTAAAAATAAAGGATATAGCCTGGTTCTTCTGGTCTGATGCTGTATCCTTCTTCATCAAGTTCAGGTGAATTCTGGTATGGCAAATATAATGAAGGAGTCAAAATATAAGCATTCTTTTCTTTTTTCCCTTTTCCTCAAAATCTCATTAATGAGGCTTTTACTTATTCATTTTGAGAATTTATAAGGCCTCATAAATAAATAAAAAATTGCTACAACAAAAATAATAATTAACAGGAAAAAAATCCAGCCATATATCATTAAAAAGTAATCTGACATATAAAGTCTAGCCACAATCATTCATACCTTATTTGGACTGTTGCAATGAATTCTATATATGGGACTGTCATCAAAGCTACAGCTGACCCAAAAAGTGGGAGCAAGCAGTTATGGATACCTCTCAATAAGTCTATGTAACACCGCTATTGTATTAGGTGCACTGGATATCAGTGGGTTTTCAGATACAATTCAAGGTGCAGTGGTTATCTATAAAGCTCTATAAAGAATAGACATTGGTGCCATGGTGAAATTCAAATTTTCTTGCTACCGGTTCTGTGGGAGTGGCTTGGTGAGCATGGTGTGGTGTGGCTTGGTGGGCGTGGCAGGGGAAGGATACTGCAAAATCCCCATTCCCACCCCACTCCAGGGGAAGGATACTGCAAAATCCCCATTCCCACCCCACTGTGGGGCAAGTCAGAGGTGGTATTTGCCGGTTCTCTGAACTACTCAAAATTTCCACTACTGGTTCCCCAGAACCTGTCAGAACCTGCTGAATTTCACCCCTGCATTGATGATGAAAAGAACTATCTCTCCAATTTCTGCCTATTCTACAAAATCTGAGAGAATTTACATTTTCCAAATCCCATCTACTGTGTGCTATATAATATCCTCCTTTCCCCCACCAAAATTTACCTGCCCCCAAATCTGCTGGTCTTTAAAGACTTGGCTCTTCTCCTTGGTACTGGGCATATGAGCCTGCCAATATTGTAATATAAATATATTTTTGTTGGGCTTTTTTCCTGACAGGGTGTGTATTTTATTTCTTTACCATTGTTTTTGTACTATATACTGTATTTTTTTGCAATTCTACTGTCTATTGTTAACTAGTTCTCACGTTATAATCATTCATTTTGCGACCGTTCAAAGTTATAATAGCACTGGAAAAAAAGACTTATAAGCAGTCCTCATACTTGCAACCATCACAGCATCCCAATGTCATATGATAAAAATTTGGGCATTTAACACCTGGCATGTACGGTATTTACAATGGTTCAGAGTCCAGAGGTCATGTGATCACCATTTGTGACTTTCCCAGCTGACTTTCAACAAGCAGTCAATGGGGGAATTTGTCTAATGACCACGTGATTTGCTTAACAACCATAGCAAAAACTATATTAAAATCAGGCGTGATTCACTTAACAACCAAGAAGTTCTGATACCAATTGTGATTGTATGTTGAGGACCACCTGAGCATTAAATACATACTGTATCTGCATATATGTCACTCAACGTATTAGACAGTCAACATAAAAATATTTTAATCCAAACATCTAACCTCCTAGGGCAGTGATGGCTAACCTTTTTGTCTCCGGAGGGCCTCTGGGGGGTAGGGAAGGCCGTTTTCACCCTCCTCAGGCTCCTACAAAGCCT
>JANHFK010005840.1:62431-74305 GCA_036250565.1 Sibynophis collaris
CCCCCCATAGCACTAACCTGCAAGAAAAGCTCAGCCTTCCAAACTTCTCCTCCCCCTCCTCCTCGTGTGAGAGAGAGGCAAGGCTCCGCCCCCAGGAAAAGTCCTGTGTGAAGCCCCGTAGTTTTCCCAAGGGGAGGGGGGATCTCGCAGGAGCTCTCCTCTCAACTCAGGGAAGTTGCCGATAAGAGCTCTGCATTTCTCCGGTCGCTCAGTGCTTTCGCTTGCCTCCCGCGGTTCCCTGGCTTGCTCATCCATAGATCTTGGTAGTTCAATCAATACAGCAGTGAAGATGACCATGGTCAATAATTTGGTTTGTGGATATTTGTGGAATAAAAAGAGTTGCACAAGTACCCCTAGGATCTGAAGTATTGTAGGAAGGGATCTTGGTGAAGACAACTCTAGGTTCTAAAACTTTTAGACTTTAAAAGTCCCAAGCTTTAAAGTTTCTATAGCTAGAAACAGGCTAGCAGCAGCAAATTGACAAGATTCAACACTTCACATATGATGGCATTGATCAAACTGTACAAATATAATTCTGTAAAACTCTTTTAGACCCTGTTATATCAAATAAAGGTGGAATGCCCCACTATGAAGTAAGGGAAATGGATTCATGGGAAAATATGAGAAACACAAAATTAGTCTCTCCTTTTCAGTTCTGACATTCGGCCTCTAATTTTAATATTTGGATAGTTTACAAATAGCTAGTTATTGCTGGATGAGATAGTCTACAAATATCTAATTATATCTTCACAAAACTGGGTATAATTATCAAAAGTTGACAAAAACATGTCACAGCTCTCTGGGTATATTCCTTAAACAATCTACCTTGACTCTTTACCCTCTCCATTCACCCTGCTGTTTATATGAAAATAATAACTTTGGTATTATTTTAAGATCTATTTTAAGCTATCAGTGTGGTCAATGGGCTGTAAATTAATAAAGACATAAGATATTACAGTACATATCACAGGTAATTAAATACCCAGTGTACCAAACAGACCAAGATAATAACCAGGAAAAACACAACGGAATTGTTCCTGAAAATTTCGGTTTTAAATAATAGCTAAGAAAGAAAGCACTACAACATCTAGTGAAATGTGGTGATCTGACAGGGTTTATTAGCTTGATATTTCCTCTCACATGGAACAAAAAAGAACCCATATAGTGAAGTTACATACCATTACTGCCTAAACATTGGCCACGTCAGTTTTAGGCAACTTCTATATATTCCTGGTCTGACACCAATTATTTTGGTTACACCTTTATATATCCGACAGACAACAAATGAAGCTTCAGGCCAGATTCAGATGTAAATGTCAAAATGCTTTACTTTCAGTTAGGGTTTAGGCCCTTGGCATCTTACATAATATATTCTTACATTATGTTCTACACTTCATTCCATTCTAAAGTGCCCTCAGACCGAAGAATGGTTATTGTCAGCAAAAAAAAAAACCAATCACTGCCACAAAACAGAAATAGCTACCAAAATCAGATTTAAATATTTATATTTAAATATGTATATATAAAACAAATATAAATTGTGGTATTATTTATAGAAGTTAGTTGCCTTTCTAATAGTGAAAACAACCAACAGTTTAGAGACTATTGATAAAAATGTCCCATAATAAGCCATTGTGTTCTGCTTTGGTTCTGCTTTGGAACAAATAATGGCATTTGGAAAAAAGGTTTCCTCTCAGTTACTTATATTTGCAGGCAGGCTCATGGAAAAAGAAGCATGCCCTGAAATATTCATGCATTTGTTGATTCATCTATTTGTATTATATGAGCAAGTAGGTGGCTATATAAATTTTCTAAATAAATACTGCGTTGGTGGTTAAACAGTGGTTTATGAAAGAATCAACAGAAACATCACTAAATAGAAATGAATATAAACAACCAACAACAAATCAAAGTTACAAAATACAAGGATATTAGCCAGGGGTGGGATTCAGCCTATTCCGACCGGTTCGGGCGGGCTGGTTGCTCCGATGATCAGCTGAGAACAAACCAGTTCGCTCTGATGATCATGTGGGCCCACCTTCCCGCCCCTGCGCTATACTGACCTTTATGTTGTTATTTTGAAGCCCAGCTGATAGGCGTGGCAGAGCGTATTGCCACGCCTCAGCTGTTTTACTCACCGGGGCCGCAATTGAAGGTAAGTTTTAGACCAGTTTGGAAATATATTGCATGTGCGCGGAGCGAACCAGTTGTTACACTGGTTGAATCCCACCACTGATATTAGCGGTAATGAAAAATAAACAGAAGCAAATAACATTTCAGGGAATAAATCTATTTTAAGTACTAATTAAAAAGGAAACAAATTAAAGACAGGAACAATAATTTATTCAAATGCTATTAAGGAAAGTTCTGTCTTCAGTAATTTTGTAGAATGTTAGAAAAGATGCAGAATGTCTTCCTATTAAGAAGGGAGTTTTCTATGAGTATAGAATCGCAACACTTTCCAGCTTCTATTCCTTTTACTTCATGAAAATAGACATGGCCAAAAGAATGTTCATATAGGAAAATACAGTCTTAAAAGTACCTGGGCTGTAAGCCATATTCAGATCTCAAATAATTTTAAAAGAAATAAGTAGCTCTGATAAATAATATTTTTCAAGGATGCCCTGATACAGTATATTATAACCATTATATTTCAATACATTATTATGGGATTATGGGGGGGAAAACCAGCTTTTTGTCAAATTATGACTTACTCACTAGATTAAAGCCTATGAAGAAAGTTAGCACATGCTGGTTGTTTTTCTTTATTTACATCCCTAAACGTTTCCCTCTTCAATAAAAGAACCAGATTGCCTGTAAAACAGATTGCATCCTTTGCTCTAAGAAAGAGGATAGGTAAACTAAAGACATTGGTAGAATGAAATATTTTAGGAATAATTAAATGGTAGAATATTATATTTCCCTGAATGAGAAATTGAGAAACATGTTGCTGGAGACAGAAACTCAGCTCAGCTCCCTGCCCCCAGCAGATATTTTGGTGCCAGTTTATCTACAAGACAAAAGACCTTCAGCTCCAGGATGATGGGATTATCTTCCAGGGCAAAGCCATTCAGCCACAATAGGAATTGCCCTTCATTACATCACCCAGCAAGGTTCAACCAAACTTGATTCCGACAAACACGCCTCCACATGGGAGTCTGCAACCAATAGAATACCCGCCCTTGCCACAGGAACAGGAAGCTCAAGGCAAGGCCGAAAAGAGGGTATAAATATCTCTCACTCCCCACTCCATATATTCAGCTGCCCGGAACCTAAAACCCATGTGGTCCTATCCATTAATGAAACCATCTTTCCAATCAGCCTTCATGTTTCCAGTGTCTTTCTCCCCATTTGGAACTGAACCCAGATGGATATTTCTTCCAACACCTATAAAAAATGTTTTTAATTTTTTAAAAAATGGAAGGAAGCTGCATTAAAGGACACTTTCTAAATCAACCAATCTGGAAGGTGAAATGTCTCCTTCTGGATTACTTGACACTTTCAATAAATACTAGATTTAGTTTCAGGTATTTTGGGCCACATCCAAATCTTCCCCGAGAAAATCCTTACAACCTCCTTGGAATCAGCAAAAAGGTTTTAAAAAACAACAGCTGTTCTGGGTTGTTTTTTTAATACCAGTTCTGATTCTTCCTTTACTGGTTTTAGCAAATGACTTTGAGTTCTAAATCTAAAAGAGAGAAACATCTATCTACATGATCCGATTCCTCCATTATTTTATTATTCTAGCCCAATATTTCTCAATCTGGGCATTTTGAAGATGTGTTGACTTCAATTCCCAGGATTCTTCTGCCAACATGGCTGGCTGGGGAATTCTGGGAGTTGAAATCCACACTTCTTCAAGATGCCAAGGGTGACCAGCTGTCCTCCTTTAGGAAGGACAGTCCTTCTTTTGAAAGTTCTGTCCTCTCTCAAAAAGTGTCCTACATGTCCTCCTTTTCGATATTTGAAAACTAATCTGTAAATCTCCGTATTCGATCGATGCCGAGACGATCTGTTGCATGTGATGTGACGAATTTAACATGACGATTCATCAAGGCTCGGTACAGTGTAGCGAGACACGATTATGAGACGCCTGCGCTCCGTACAGGAGAATTGTTTTGAGAGAGTGTGTTGTGCACAAGAGGCTTTATTTACACTGAATAAAATGTTTCTTTTATTTACGATATTTTTCTTCTTCAATTTATTTGTGTCCTCCTTCTCATTGTAAAAAAGTTGGTCACCTTAGAGAAACGCTGTTCTAGCATGTCTCCAATCGATTCTTCATTCCAAGCCAGAGATCCCCAAAGCCTTTCCTCGTAGTGAGCATTTCCAGGCCTCACTCAACATGCTGGTTGTTTTTCTTTATTTACATCCCTAAACGTTTCCCTCTTCAATAAAAGAACCAGATTGCCTTTAAAACAGATTGCATCCTTTGCTCTAAGAAAGAGGATAGGTAAACTAAAGACATTGTGCAGGCCCTGAGTAATTTAGGAGAAAGAGGGTTTTTTTTAAAAAAAAAATCAAGTTTTTAAATTATGGAATCCTTGTGAGTCTATCCATTAATTGCAGCTGAAAGAATCTCCTGCATGACAGTTTAAGGAATGTATTTAGAACAATCTATTTGGTACAGTAGACTGATCAATCAACGTTTTGGCTTCTTTTCTTTCTTTCTTCCTTTCTTCCTTTTTTCCTTCCTTTTTTTTTTTTTGAAAGCTTTACTACATTGCTAAAGTCATCAATCAGCCTAGCTATAAATGTTTCAGAAGCAGCCTCAGTGGCTATGTCTTCCTTCACCGCATGAAGCAATTGTAAAACTGCATTGACTAATTAGAATAGATGGCTCCACTAGGTTGAATTTGAGGCTTTTTTCGGGTCCTTGTTTTAAGCACAGGCTTAAAACCCGGGATAACTAGATTGGCAGCTGTCAGATAAAGGCATTCCTGCTATCCTTGATGAGAAAATTTTTCCGGCCGGAGGAGGCTAAGATAAACATGATTCAACACAGGCAAGATTGAAAATAGGGTTCTTAAATGCTTTCTTATCAATCCCACAAGTAAAGTGGAGCATTCATTACGTGCATGGAGGCTTAGAAATGATTTTTTAATTCAATAGCTTGCTTTTCCTCACTGATTCAATTCTAGAAATATTAGAAGCACATCTCACAGGCAATGCTTCTAGGATACAGTACTAAGTATAGCAAAATTTAAAACATTTCCAACATTAGGATTTTGTTACAAGAAAAAGGATTATTTCCTTTCACAACATACCTGTTATAGCTCTATTACACAAGGATAATGACCCCTGTGGCTATTGAATATCACTAATGACAAGCAACATAGCTCTCTCTACCATCAGATGTTATGGCGTTATTATTAATATTAGTATATCTAGGTATCCTGCTACAGGCGCTGAACTAGAACTAACAGAATTCAATGCTCTAGCAATAATCAGTAAAAAGAAAAGCGTCAAAAAGTATTAAAAGTTTTATACACACAACAAGAATCAAAGCATCACTTAGCTGAAATTCTGTTTTGGATTGCAGCCATTAATCCACAGAAATCAGTATCTTAGCCAGAAGGCAAGGAAGGGAAGAAAACCAAAATGGCATCCCATGGTTTTAAAAGCTGCAAATACCTCCTGTTTAGCTTATGTTTAATTTGCTGCTTATTCTAGAGTTCCTTCAATTCTTTATATTTATTTCCTCCATAAAAAATGGCATGTACAATTGAATTTAGTTGGTATCATATAGTTGAATTTACTACGTATATTTGTTCCTTTGAAAGCCAATTTGGTGTAGAGGTTAAGGTATTGGGCTAAAAAGGAGGAGTTGTAGAGTTCTAATTTGTTCCTTTGAAAGCCAATTTGGTGTAGAGGTTAAGGTATTGGGCTAAAAAGGAGGAGTTGTAGAGTTCTAATCCTGCCTTAGGCAGAAAAAACCCCAAGTGACCTTGGGCCAGTCACTTTCTCTCAGCCCTAACGAGGAGGCAATGGCAAACCACTTCTGGAAAACCTTGCTAATAAAACTGCAGGGCTTGACAGATCCTGGCAGTCTGTGAGAATTGGACATGAATGAATAATTCCTTTGGCTTTTTTCCCTTTCTTTTGGAAGTCTAAGAAGCGTAATCAATTTCATCTCCCTCCATCTGGAACTTACGTTCATTCCTATTAGATAATGAGCCATCATTTTCTTTCTTTGCATTGCTGCACTGAAGCCCTGCAGTCCTTGTATCGTATGGGATATCATCAGCTGTGTCTTCCATCTGCACTTTTGATTGCAGGGATCATGTAAAAAGTGCCTCTACCCTCTGAATCTGCAGTATTCAGAGAGCAGGGAATGACTTTGAGTCATCAGCAGTAGCCTCCATCTTCCCCATCTTTCTGGGAAACAGGAGAATAAAATCTCCCTCTTTAACTGACTGCAGTGAATGCATCTCTAACAGCGCCATGGCAACCAGGTGGTGGGGAAGTGATGTCTCAGAAGTCTATTATGACTGAAAAAGTGAATGGCTAATAAATACTCCTCAGTTTACCAAAACTCTCCTTATCTAATTGGACGGGGGATCCGTTTCATTCTTCTGCAGAGGTAAAGAGAATTTCAGACCATGCAGCAAACCCACCATTAAGACTATAGATCTTTCCACATCATCGTCACTTCCATTCTCTATAGGACCGTGATGGTGAACCTATGGCACGGGTGCCCAAAGTGGCATGCTAAGCCATGTCTCCTGGCACGTGCAATCTTGCCTGTTTGTCTTCTGGGTTTCTGGCATGCATGCTCGCACAACGATCAGCTGTACTTCGCTCATGCAGTAATGCCAAAAACCAGTGTGCGCATGCGTGCAAACCAGCTGATCGTTGGGCACGCATGCACACTAGAACCCAGAAGTTCGGCTTTTCCGGAGCATGATCTCTTCACGCACGTGGCAGTGACACAAACTGGTAAGCGCATGCGCGCCAGCCAACTAACTGTCAGGCATACATGTGCACTAGAACCTGGAAGTTTGGCTTTTTCGGACCGCGGTCCTGATCAGCGCTCTCGCGCACGCATACCATTTCCACACAACTTTTTTGGCACTCAATGTCGAAAAGGTTTGCCATCGCTGCTCTAGGACTTTAGGGTTTAGGGTAAGCCTCCAAAAGTTGTTATGGAGTCAGGGCTATCTCAAAAATTGAAATATTAATTTAAAGCAATCCATCTTCAAAGTTACCAGCTTTAGAACGCTGGAGGCAGGAAGAAACTCACTGCCCAACTGAGTTTCCAGACATCCTGAAATAACATAAATGCCCTCGACTCCCTCTGTGCAGAACGGTTGTCAAACTAATTGCTTGTACATCTGTTCTCCCTCTGTGACCTTTCTTCCTGAATTTTGTGCGTTTCTTTGGCCAAATGCAAAGAAAATGACAGCACTTCCTATAAAGGAGAGCTAGAAAGACAACAAACCACATTTCTCTTGAAAGACCTGAGATCCAGAGGTGAAGCGTTCCTAAAGATGGGGGGACAGATTGCCCACAACTACCCAGAATGATGATAAATTGGCCAAACGTGACTGGAACCAAAACCAACAGGCAGGAACCTTTATTAAAGATCCTCATTGGTTTCTTTTTTTAAAAGCAAAACACTATTCTAAAATAATTCCAATGACTGCTGTATATCAAAACAGAGTCCTGTACTTGCAGGGGTGTCAAATTCGATTTCATTAAGGGCCACATCAGGGTTGTATTTGACCTCAGGGGCTGGGATCAGCATGGCCAGGGTGGGCATGGTCAGCTTGACATCATTCGTGTCGGGGAGGCACCTGTGGTGGCCCAAACGCTCTGCCAGAGAAAATGGAATCCTGAGCTCTGGTTTTGGCTGGGATGGCCTCCTTCAACCCTCTACCAGTGAAAACGGAGCTCAGGAGGCTTACCCGAGGTCTGTTTTCCCTGGCAGAGGCACCACGATCTGATCCTTCGCTGTTTCCAGGGTGGCCCCATGGCCCAGATCTAAGCACCCTGTGGGCTGGATCCAACCTGCGGGCCTTGAGTTTGACACCCCTTTTGTACTGTATACTGCTCTAAGTGTCGTTTCTCTGCCTCCTTCTCCCTCCTGAACACTGGGTTGGATATCACTCAGTGGTGAAATCTAAATTTTTTTACTACCGGTTCTGTGGGCGTGGCTTAGTGGGCGTGATGTGGCTTGGTGGGTGTGGCAGGGGAAAGATACTGCCAAATCCCCATTCCCATCCCACTCCAGGAGGAGGATACTGCCAAATCTCCATTCCCACCCCACTCGGGCCAGCCAGAGGTGGTATTTGACGGTTCTCCGACCTACTCAAAATTTCTGCTACCGGTTCTCCAGAACCTGTCAGAACCTGTTGGATTTCACCCCTGGTCCAAGTTGCAGTTCACATGCCATGCTTTTCACCAGACGACACAAAGATTTTGACCTCTGCCACTCATCATGTCCATTCAGAGTGCACTTCCTAAATTAAATGCACTTTCCATATTAGAATATACAGGAGGACAAAAATAGCAAAATTGGTTTTGTGGTCTGGTCTAGAAAGTAGGAGACTGTGAATTCTGGGTCCCTTTAAGAAAGAAAGATAGTTGAGTGATCTTGGGCCAGTCACTTCCTCTCAGCCCAACCTACCTCACAGGGTTTTTGTTGTGGGAAAATAGGAGAAGGAAGGAGTATTAGATATGTTCGCCACTTTGAGTTGAACAAGTATATATATATATTTAATGTGTGGAAAAAAAATCTAACAATAATAAATTAGGTTCAGCCTTTCTGTGGAATTTGTTTGGCAGATGGTGACAATGGAAAAAAAATAATCGAAATTTTAAAAAGTTTTTAAGGAGTGAATTCCTTAAGTTAAGGAGGCCCAGAATGAGAAAGAGAGAGATGTGAAATATATTGCATTTTTCGCAACTTACTTTCGTTGCTGCTTTCTTCAAAGGGCACATATGCTACTGTATTTAAAGGACGCAGCAAACTCACCAAGAATCTTGTTGCGCTGAAGGAGATCAGGTTGGAGCATGAAGAAGGGGCACCTTGCACTGCTATACGGGAAGGTAAGATGCAGACTTGGGGTTTCCAGACCTCTGTTAGCAACATAGAGCAACCATTCTTCTAGATCTATTTCTAAGAATTCATATGGTTCTTCCAGATGCCTTAGATTATACATCCCATAATTTGTCCTCACGTTTCCTGGGAATTATGTCCCTGGTAGTCCAACCAATCTGTATGGATGAGCTTGTGATTCCAACTCACAGCTCCAACACCTTCAAATCAGGGGTGAAATCCTACAGGTTCTGACAGGTTCTGGAGAACCGGTAGCGGAAATTTTGAGTAGTTCGGAGATCCGGTAGCGGAAATTTTGAATAGTTTGGTGAACCATCAAATACCACCTCTGGCTGGCCCCAGAGTGGGGTGGGAATAGAGATTTGGCAGTATCCTTCCCCTGGAGTGGGGTGGGAATGAGGATTTGGCAGTATCCTTCCCCTGCGACGCCCACCAAGCCACGCCCACAGAACCGGTAGTAAAAAAAATTAGATTTCACCACTGCTTCAAATGATGTGTGATAGATATGGCTATGCTTTGTCTTACAGTTTCCTTACTGAAGAATCTAAAGCATGCCAACATTGTGACTCTCCACGACATCATTCACACAAAATGCTCCCTCACTCTTGTTTTTGAATATCTGGTAAGTCTATGGATCTCTTTCAAAGGGAAAATATGGCTAGCTAAAGTACCTTGCATGGTAGCTTGCCTGGAGTACATCAGTAACTTTCTGAGCAGTACTGAGGTTCTTAGTTTTCTTTTAACTCTTCGCTAATCAATAGCATCCATTAGAAAATGTTCTCTGGAGCAGCGGTCACCAACTGGTGGTCTGGGGACCACCGGTTGTCCCCAGAAAAATCATTGCATTTTTTATATTGCACTAAATCAGAGATCCTCAAACTGCAGCCCCTGGGCTGGATACGTCCCGCCGAAGCAATTAATCCCTCTTGCTGATGGGATGGGGTCCTTCAGGCACTTAGCTTGACCACCTGTTTAGTAGCTCCAGCCCTTCCCTCCCTCCCTGGGAGTCTAAGTGCTTCAGCGAGCGACGTGCAAAACTTTGACCGGGCTCCTTGAGAGACGGAGTTTGCAGGGGGCTGATCTAGTACCCAGACTGGCTACAAGACAAACATTGGTTCTTGGCTGTATTTGAGATTCCTAGCTGCAATGGCCAGCAAAGCTAGGGTTGACCCCGGGCACTTCTCTCTGCTAACAGGCGGCCAAGCTAAGTGCCTGAAGGACCCCATCCCGTCACTAATTCATATTAGTGGTTTGTGGGATTTAAAATTATGAATTTAGTAGTCCCTGAGGTCCGAAAGGTTGGTGACCCCTGGACTAGAAGACCTCCCAGGCCCCTTCCAACTCTGTTACAGGTTGTCCTCGACTTACGATCAGACCTGGGGCCACAATTAATGTTGAGAAGTGAAACATTTGTTAAGTGAGGTTTACCCGATTTTACGACTTTGAGACAACCATGACCTGGATGACTGAGAATCTCCATATGTCAGGGTTCCCACTGATGCCCTAATTAAACCATGAGCCTCGAGCCAAGCTTCAAAAGAAACCCAGTTATTTATTAGGAGCTTCATGTCAGCACATTCCCAAGTGAAGCCAGCTTTAACCCTACATAATTTACACCCCAATCATGACCCTGTTTCCCCCCTCCCTCCAGGGTGTGTCACATCACAATCACATTCACCAACAGAGCAATTTCGCGGCTTGTAGAGATCACTCCCCTCCGACCACTGTGGGTAACCCTGGGATACAGCCTTATGTAGATAAGTCTGGAATGTGCATCTGTCTTTGGCTGCCATGCCGTTTCATCGGTTTCCCATCCCCCTTGCTTATGGCAACTCGAGAGCAGGCCAGGGATGCTTTGCGAGTTGACACCATAGACATTTAGCTTCACCATCTTCCAATTTGAGGAGACAAATAATCTCCCTGTCACCAGTTCCTCTGCAGCAACGTATTAAATTCATTTATTTGCTCATTCATTCAGACAGCAGGCAGTCTTATCCATTTCAACCTCCTTTATGACTTTCATCTCACTCTCTTACCCCAGCAATTGGGTTTTGACTCGAGAATTAACAGCAGGATTGATGCAGCCCATTTATTTGGGAAAGGCACGATTTATCCATTAGTGCATGACATTTATTAAAAAGAAAATACTGACGTTAAATAAATTGGACACTTGCAATTAAGGCAGTCCTACCTGCCTTGTATTTATAGGGCACAAAATTGGCACTAGAGGAAAGCTGTTTAAAAGTAATGTACAAAAGTAATTTACAACCGAAGCTGCTGTAGACCAGCAGTTAATTGTGCCACAAGGAACAAAATCAGCAAAGTTCCACCTTCATTTTCAATCTTGTGCAGTCAAAAGATGTAAAAAAACACCACCACCACACCGTATGTGTATACTATCAATATCAAAATAATGCGAGTCATCACAGGGCATGCTAAAAACAGCTTTTGCCCAGCTGGTATCTTCTAGAATTCATCTTCAAAAAGTCACACCCAGCTTGACCAACAGATAGAATTCTGGGAGTTGCTAGAGAGCCCCAGTTTGGCCAAAAGTGTGCGAAACCATGGCTTGCACAAGATACAAGTTGGAGCCACTGGAAACATGTCTGATCTCTTATCCAAATAATGAGAGAGAGAAAATAATGAACCCATCAGCCCTGCACTTTTAAAACAACACAGTAAGTTTGCAGTTCATTAAAGTATTTATTATTATTATTATTATTATTATTATTATTATTATGCCGCCCTTCTCCGAAGACTCAGGGCGGCTTACAATGTGCTAAGCAATAGCCTTCATACTTTTGTATATTTAT
>JANHFK010005840.1:104407-115359 GCA_036250565.1 Sibynophis collaris
ATTTGAGATAGCTTAGTTCAGAGGTGGGCGGCACGAAAATTAACAACCGGTTCGCCCAGCACCAAAAATGTGAACGCATATGTGTGCGGCCTCTGTGCATGTGCTTCATTTGCATGTACGGCTTGCACACCTGCACACGGCTTAAAAATGCGGCTAAATAGGACAACATAGCGTCAGGGCGGGTGGGCCAGGTCGCAATTTTTGCCCAGTGAAAGGTTACAGACCTGAGAGTTTTAGTAGTATATAGGTAGACGAAACATTAGAGACTGATGAAAGGTCTCTTAGTGGCTCAAACAAAGGAAGCCTATGCAGTCTAACCCTGACACTTTAATCACAGCGTGAAAATGGCTCTGAAGTGTTCACAGTTAACACTGATTACTTTCTTGGAAAATGAAAAAGTGAGAATTGAAAACCATGTCCTATCAGCTAACGGAGGAAAGGTGCTGCATCTTGTTTCTTCACAAAACATAAGTGGTTGGTGTAAGAGGACCTATTCTTTCCATTCTTGAAATCTCTGCTACATGCTGACTATATTACAAGAGAAGAAACAATGGTGCCAAGCCAGAAACTGGCATATGTTTGGCTAACCTTGGCCCTTGCTAAGAACACATACTGGTCCAGCTTATGTGAAGCAGCACCATCACTGAAATGCTCTGCAGGTAGCCTTTCAGAGTTTTCCAGGAGCGGCATAATATAGGATTTATGGCAAACATATCTCCTTCTATTGACAAAATCTCCTTGTGCTGATGTTAGAAAATGTCTGCAGTATCCTCTATCATTCAGTGGAATTTATTATGTATAATCCTGCAGGTATGTTTTTACAAAAATGCAAAAGGCATTTGAAAAGGTGAGATTAATCTATCTGGTACGCTAAAGAGAGGAATCTACTGGGAATTTAACATGACATTTTTTAAAGGATGTCTTTCCCTAAGACTTACTGATAACAGGTCAACATTATTAATCCTAAACTGGAACATTCCTGACGGATTAAAGAGAAAAGTCAAATACCTGAGACTTCTCCACAGAAGCTGTGTGCTTGTCACACATTGGGCTGATTTCCATTCCCCTTTCCCGTTCTTTGTCCCCTTGCTGGAAAAACTCCTCCATAATTCTATCTGTCCACTGCCGATAGAGTTCAAGAGATTTTGTAGGATTACTTAAATCAGCACAATGGACCATATTTCGGAGAACCTGCAATGCAAAAAATATAACATGAAGACTCATCTAATCATGTAAAACAGGGCAACATTTTGTTCTGTACTTATTGGTTTCACATTAATGCACTTTTTGATTAAAGAGATTTGTTTTAGAAAAAATTATGAAATACATCTAAAGTACATTTTCATCAAGAGACATATTAAATTACTTGAAGGAAGATTAACTGTAGATATGCAGAATAAATCGTTACAAATTGTACTGGTCACCTGAATTATCCAAGCATAACTTCAAGCCAATTTAAGGTATCTACGATTTTCTTTAGTAGAAAACTGCTTTGAATAGTTATATTCTTCTCATATCTTATTGTACAAGTTCACATAGGAGATTAATGAACTGGAGATAAACAGAAGATTTAAAGGTCTCTATTTCAATTGTGGGCACTGGCACCTCCTATTGAAAGTCAGAGTGATCTAGCGACAAATGATTAGGATTATGACTAGGTAGTTAAGGGTTACTTTCATCTCATCGCTTATGGGCTGTCAGTATTTCTCAGTCTTATATGAAGATAAAATAGAATCAGAAAACTATAACAGGGAATATAACAAATATATAATAAAATTAACAAAAATAAAAATATATAATGAAAAATAAGTACATGTAGCCTTCATGACTTCGATGAAGAATGTATGGTCCAGATTCAAGGAGGTTAGGCATAGATAAAATAGTATCTGATTGTCCACTGAAATCTGTACAAAGTGCTTACTTAGATATGTTTCTTTTGTCCTGGCAAATCTCTTTTTAACTGGGGGATTACCTGAAGTAATTTTTAGAACTCATGTTCTGCATGTTCTGCTTTCTGCAGTGCGAAGACACTTCTACAACTAGCCTTTTGTTGAGGACATGAAGACATGTCTTCTTCACTCCAGATCTACTCTGAAAGAAAGCTTCCACCTTTCTTCCTTTGCTTCAAAGGTGACTTAAAAAAAAAGTTTCTGCCCGAAGAAGCTAAGCTAAAGGATTGATCAGTTGTAAACTCTGAGGAAACTTTAGGGTGAGCGCCTGCTTTGCGCCTATTGAGCACACGAGGCTATGTCAAACTACTGCTTTTCACAAGCCTTGGCTTTTTGGCATGGGAAAAGCAGAGCCAAAAAGACATTCCATCTTTGCAACCAGCTGGTGGCAAGCCTACGTGTAAGGAAACAGCACCTCCAAATACAACTGCCCACTTCCTCAGAGCATTGGGCTTCCCTTGCCATCAATTCTCCAATTCCACCAAGGGATTATGCCATAGGGTTGGAGAACTGATACAGAAGATCCATTTGCTCCCTCTTAGTTACAAAAAGTAGTAGGAATACTAGGATTGTGGGAAAGGTTTCTTTTCTCCCTGGCTTCTCTTGCCGTCAATGGCAGAGGTGAGGGGAGAGAAGCAATAGAAAATAGCTTTTTTAGTGCCAGAACTCTGATCCCACAAAGTTTAGCCACTAGCTCTAAAGAAAGCATTTCTCTGTCGTCTCTCTCTCTCTTCCCTCCACTTCTGGGGTTTTGAGTGTGGACAGAATCTCTGTTCTGCTTCAGTGTTGAGGCTTGGTATGGGTTGACATTGTACTTATTTCTTCTTTAAGCTGGTAGGTTTTTCTGCACAACAGCATTAGAAGAGCCAAATTACCGTGGAAGAGCCAAATTAATGTCACATTAACTAAGCATCAAAAGGGCCCCAAAGACATTTTGCCACACTAATGAAAAGATATAATTTAAAGATATTTGGGTAGGATCGTCATTCCAGGCTGGTGCAAATTTCTTCAGTTTAATTTTTTCTACATGGGACATTTTTATGAACAAAAGAATAACTATTATCACACTAAAGAGATTTGCTTTTAATGATTAACTATTGTCATGTTAGAAATGGAAAATCTCTATCAGTCAGGTTACCATTAAGCAGGAGAGCACCAAATATCTTCTGCACTAAATATTGCCACCAAGTTAATTTTCCCTGTTCTGGAAATTGTATTCTGTGGCATGAATATATGAAACACAAAGGATTAGAATCTGCATAACCATAGAATAAAAGGGATTCATAGAGTGAAGAAATCTGTTCTAAAATTTGCACTGCTTTGTGTCCTATTTGATGATTTTAAACATCCTTTTAAATATTTTCCTGAAGTGACATCTTAATATGCACCTTATTCTAAAAATATAGAGAAATTCAATACAGGAAAATAATGAGGTAATGTTCCTGTGTCTATCACCATTAAATAGGCAAATAAGTAGAGAAAATATTTAACTGAATTCCCTATTTTAATATCTTTGTTAACATTTCCCCATGTTAACACTAAATACTAAATACTTAATCCATAACATGTAAGGAACATATTGTGTGAATTGTACATTTACCACAGTATTAATCCAAGGGAACTCTAAACTGGAAATTGTATTCCTTACATTGTAAGATCTTGTTTTCCTCCAAATAGTTTGGAGGAAAGAAGAATTCAAGCCACCACAGACTATTAAATTCTTAATTTGAGGAATCATTTTGTGATTATGTTATTTACAATACACAAAAGTGCTTATCTGTTTAATCCCATCCCTAACAATAGTAGCAACATAGGCAGACATTTATACCGAGAGCCTCAGAAGTATCCAGATGACTCCCTCTAAAATTCCCAACTATATTTTTCAATCCTCTTTCCTTTCTTCAAACACTGCCTTATTCACTGCTATGTTAAAAGTGGCATTCCTTAAAAGAAATATACATGTGCTACAGAAAGACTAGTTCCCTGCAGCAGAGCAAGAATGTGTCACATGGGAAGCTCATAGGGTTGAGTGAGAGGGAGGGTGGGAGACTGAGATGGAGGGAGGGAGAGAGAAGGTATGACAGCAAGATAGCTTCCCAAACAGACCTGTATTCTATCAGTGTAGTTATCTAGCAGGAGGACTCCAGAACTTGTAACTTTTTTAGTTTCTACCATCGTCTTTAAATCTGCCAGAAGCGACATGTGCTTGGACATATCTGTTGCCAAGACCTACATGAAAGGAGAAATATTGTTTTATTATTTGGTTTCAGGAGCAAAGTGTCATTTTCTGTTTTAACTAACAACTAGAATGTTATGCAGAATCACATTCTTACCATGTCTATCACCATTTTCCTGAGACTTTGACGTTGTTTCTTGGTCAGATTGTGGAAGATGTCACAATGCTCTTCTTGTAGAAGCTTAAAACCAACAGCAAGATGGTGGTTTTCCAAGACAGACTCATCATTGTACATTAAAGCAAGTTCAGAATCTAAATAAAAGAGTAGTCATGTATTTAAAAGGTCTCCTTTAAGTACCATATATGATTTTATATCTAAGCAATGGCTTTTATAGCTACAATATCCTTCATTATGTTTGAAATGATTTATTTTAAAAAGAGAATGTAAATAAAATTAATGAAAGAATTTAAAAAAATATTTAAAATTATTAAAGAATTTTAAAAAGAATTCAAAGGTAGCCGAAATAAAAGGCCACAGGTTTATTAATCCATTAGAATACTCTCAACTGACTTCAGATAAACTCCCAGTGTGTAAGTTTAGCATAATTTTACTGATTACGTACTTTGTTAGTTATGATTGTTTCTGTGTGCTATTATTAAGTACACAGCATGGAAACTGGAAAACTTTTGTAGTTTGCAGATGTGGCCTCTATTGATAAGTCCACTCTGATATTCTTAACTTTATTTCTTAATGAGTATTCTAGATTTTCTTTATTCTTAATAAGAGAATTCATGAGAATTACTTATACCCATTGTATGCGTATGTGTGCACATACTAAATGAACACAGAACTCACTTGTATTAATAAGGAACTGATTGGAGACACCAGGGTGATCTACATCATGAATTGCTGCTGCAAAAATTGCTGCCAAAATTTCTAAATCAGTGAATACAGCCTAGAAACAGAAAAGATCAACACACAGACTTCAATGATAAATATATCATTGTATCTATTAACTTATTAACAACCTCCATATAAAAAGAATGTGCAATTAAAATTGTACATAAAGATTTTTTAAAAAAAATATTATTAGCTACTGCCAATTCATTTGGCTATGTTTCTGTGTTTTGATACGGTTTTTTTGTGGCGATGCAGTAATTGCAAAACATCCTCGACAAAACAGTAAAGAAGTAAAAATGTAAGTTTTGCAGCTCACATTCAAGCATTTTTTTAAAATATCAAAAAATGCAGAATATTGCATAGGAGGCTATTAATACAACGTTATCTCAAAAATGTAAACCCACATTTATATTCTTAGCAATAAACTTGAAATAAATAAATTTGAACTAAACAATACACCTTAATTAGCGAAAATCTAGCTTTTATATTAGTGAGATGACATAAAGGCATATTAAGGAGTATAAAATTCTATACATTCGGGAAGGAGGTGAGCTTACAGAAGAGTGTGATTGCTGAGATTAAACGAAGAAACATTAAATGGGGTACAACAGAAGTTTTGAGAAATGGATGTCTACTTCTCATCACGTTTTGTAATCTTCTAAAATATTATGGGATTGTCCATACTGTACTGTTCACTTCAAGCAATCCATGGATTTATATCAAGATGACAGATTACACTGTAAAATTCTATAAAATCACCTATTATCTTTATGTAACAGATTGGAACTTGCAGTGTGAAGGAACTAGCAGAAACAGCTGTGTTATGCCAGAGGTATCAAAGCAAATGAATGGTACATGAAATTTTATTTATTTTTACATTTAGCCTATTAATTAAAGCATTAGGCTATGACAAATTACCAAGTGCAAGCAAATTATTTTGGAAGTATTGTTTATCAGGGGTGGAGGGAAGCAACTCACATCCAAAGCTGGTGTGGACAGAAGAACATGAGTAGACTGGGCTACATCAGCTGCATGGAGACTATTATGGTAAGCTACATCTGTGTGGTAGTGGTCTTCCAAAGTCATTGTGTAAGCTATAAAGGTGTCTGATGAGATTTTGAACGTCTTCAGTAAATCTCTTTCCTGTACAGAATAATAGAAATTACAAGTAGTCAAAATATGATTAAAAACCCAAAGCCTTTATTACTAAGAAAAGATGAAATTAGTGCTGTTTTAAAGATATAGCAATTGGAAGATGAAAATAATAATAATAATAATTATAATTATAATAATCATAATAATTCAAGAAATGGCAGCTTCCTGCAATAACTGCAAAAAACTGCGCTACTTGGAACATCATATATTTTAAGAAGGTACTTGGTTGATACCTAGGATGCTGGCAGCAACCCGTATCAATCATTAGCACCAGTCAAGGATATTTGTTACACATTTTTAAATGTGTTTCATATTTAATGAATAAAAGATAATAATAACAATAACAATAACAATAATAATAATATCACAATTACTAACCTGGAAAATTGCATACATAATGCAAGTGAGAGGTCTACTGTGTGAGTATCTTGCAACATTAAATATATTCAATCCCCATTTATTCAGATCTTCTAGTTCCTAAAGAAAAATAAAAAATAAAATAATGAATGCATAATGCCATCACAAGGAGAATGGGGGCATATGTAGATTATAATTGCATTTATATAAAGATATCAAATCACTTTTTCCTTAAATCCTAAAGATACGAATTCTAATTACAGTTAGAATTACAGTTATCCCAAAAATATGACATATGAAAGGAGAAATAATTTATTATATTAACTAGTTTCTGAAAGTATGACATTCCATAGCTCCCATTTTTCCTTATCCCTCCCATTGAAACTGTATAACTGGGAGTTGATCTATATCAGTTTCAGGGCTGGGATAGTTCAGAAATTAATTTGAAGTCTTCCAGATAATTGTATCAATATATTTTTTCCTCTTACCAATAGTTTCTAACACTTTAGGATTAGAACTTTCTTCTTAAGAACGTATTTGTCCTAAGCCACGTGCATTGTTATTTCCCAAAGCTGTATCTAAACCTCTGAATAATTTTTTCTCCATCATAACACAGCAGAAAATTGTCAAGATGATTTGGGGGGGGGGGGGCACGACAGATTAAACTATTCCCTTTAGCTAAAATAATTTTAACAGTTTTATTTTCAGTAATTAGCAACATATTCCATGGAGGAAGTTACTATTACCATTTCTGTCTTACGCAACAGTCTCCTCAAAACAGATGAAAAAGTAAAAAGGATTCGTGGAGTATGACTAATATGTCTAGTTTACATATGTATTTGCAGTCTTCATTAAAAAATACAAATATTATGAATCACACTGACCTTAGCTAAATGATCTTCCTTTTCTGTTTTCACACCAAATCTTGAAATACTAGTGTTATTCAAGCTTGAACTGTGCATTAACTTTTTTACACCACTGATCTGTGTCATAACCTGTTGTTTCTTCTTTTTCTCTCTTTCCTTCTGTGTAGGAGAAGGAATCTCCACATCATTCTGCTTGTCTGTAATTAAAAAAAAGGATAAAAAATAATTTCCAATATTTATTAAACACATTGGGTTAGATCTGAATAGATTCTTTTGTACCTGAGAAGCTTTTGAAAATGGGCAGATATAGAATTTCAGAATTGTTTTCAAAATTGTCAGACACAGAATGAAGAATGCATTCATTAGTTTGTTATTTTTTAACTAGATTTATATCTGGCTTCTTATTCAGAAACTCAGCAAAACAGTGACTGTTCCCTCCACTTATTTTGACCAATAATAATATGTGAGTAAGATGGGCTGAGAGACCATGACTAGCCCAAAACGATCCAGGATTATTGGCTCTAAGCTAAAGTAAAATTTCTTGAGAAAACAATCTTTTGCCAAGTAAGCACTTCTCTACCCCTTCCAGAATCCTGGAAAGCATTAATGGTTGCTAAGTAACAATTTTGTCAATATTTCTCTACTTGTAAATATTGTTATTATTAGTACCGTAAACTATACAGAGTCATGGAAGTGAGATAGGCAGCTGTATAAATTTAACAAATTAAATATCTGCCTGCACTGTTACGTTATAATTAATTCTGCACGTTACTGCCCAACCTTATGGACATGTGGTTATGGTATGCACCAGTGATGGTATTCGACGGGTTCTATCCGGTTCAGGTGAACCGGTAGCAGTGGCTGTGGGAGGCTCCGCCCACCCACCCAGACGTCATCACGCCGTGCATGCTCCTGCGCATGTACGGAGGTGGCGCCTGCGAGTGAAGATAGCGTGTGCAGAGAGCGCGATCACATTTTTGAATCGGTAGCAAAAGTAAGTGAATACCATCCCTGGTATGCACATCTTTATTGTTGACATTGGAGAACCTTCCCTAGTTTTGTACTCTTCAGAGAGGACTTCAATTCCCAGCATTCCTTAGCCTCCATGACCAGAGCTGAGAATTCTTGAAAGTCAGAGAGTTGAATTGCTCCCAGCTGGAGAGCATGCAAATGAAGAAAGGTTATCAAAGAATTTGTTCCACCACATTTTGCCCTGTTAATGTTATAGCTTCCTAGATAACTTCCTGTTTCTGCAATCTCCTTTTCTGAAAAGAGATCCTTTCACTACCAAAGAGATTGTTTCCTTAAAGATACTGAAATGTTGAGGTTGGTTTTGAGTGATGGTTTGCTCAAAAAGTTTTTAGAAGGAACCGATCCAATGTTAACTAACATACCTAGGAAAGTATTAGAAATATATTCAGAGACTTGATTCCCCGATCGGCTCATTTCCGAAAGATGTGTCAGCTCCCGGTTTAACATTCTCTTGAACTGTTGGTAATTAGAACATAAAAATTCAGGTTAAGAGTCTGCTTACTGGTGGAAATACAATGCATTAAAATCCATATTAATTAGAACATTATGACTAAACAAGACAATCCGAAATACATTACAACAAATAAAAAATATTTTCTAGTTGTCATGCAATCATCCACTGTTACATAAGTTTAAGGTTTAAAATGTCTTTTAAAAAAAGGCAATTACACTTTTACATAACTCTGGGAAACTATTTAGATTTTATAGCAGTTTTTTATTTCATACTTTTAGGTGTCCTTTAAAGACCTGTCAAAGTCTGTCATTTTTCTACTTATAATATAAAGGCAATTTCAACTTGCAGATATTTCTGACAGGAACATTAATACAGTTTCACGCTTATATAGTTTATATACATTGCTATTCAACATAAAACAATCCTGTCAGTTTGCATGCCATCCCTATTAACATTTTACAGTTATTTGATTTTAATCCAGTATGAGTTTATTACTGATTAGTGATAAACCTGTTTTTCTGTTTATGATATATAGTAACACAAAGTATACTTAAATTTGACGTATATAGAACATCTTGACTATTTCTTTTTTTATTATTGAAACCCACCTTGATGTATCCCCAAGATACAGATAACAAATAGTTTGCCTCGGGCATTTTTGGAAGATTTTGCACAGCAAAACAAGAAATCTCCTATGCAGAATCTGCAGATCAGAAGGAGGAATCTTTCAATAGCAAGAACAGCCTGGAGCCTTTGTCAGTGAAAGTCTAAAATTCCAGCAATCCTGGGTACTCGTGACTACACATCAGCGAGCATTGCTTTCCAGCCTAGCATGAAGACTGTGGTGTTGGAAATTGCACGCACAAGCACACACACATACAAATGGTACGACTGGCTGCATGAAGGAACCAGAAGATCTATTCCAAATGTTTGCAGCAAGTTATCTCAAAGTACTTTGACGGTTTGGCAGGCTGAAGGGGTATCCCCTTCCAGAAAGAATTGTGCAGTTGAACAAAGAGAGAGAAAAAATAGGAATAGCAATTGTTTTTCACAGATATTGCTCTCTTTAGCAACAGACTCATCTATAAAGATAAAACGGAGGAGTCCTTGTGTATATGCAAACAACAAAAAAGGAAGTGAGCAATCAGTGCTCCTCTTACGATCAGGGTTTTTATGATTGCATCAAATCCCTCTCCGTCCACATTGTATATGTTTTCTACCTCATTATTAGTGTACTTCATATTTTCTTAGGGTTTTTGGATTTTTTAAAAAAATCATGGAGAATGCATCTGAAGGAATTAGCCACGTTCGAACGAGCAATACCAAATCATGTTCATTCCTGCAACGTGTTATTCATGCAGCTCGGAATCTGAGATTATTTTCCTATTCTCTTGCTAACATCCGTTCTGAGAAGCAAGCCACCCAACCTTCAATCAGACGTTTCTTCCCTTACGTCTGTTAAAGACTGCAGTCTAAACAATGCAACTCGAGATGCCTGACTTTTTCCAAAGTGGGGAGTATTTTTCGTGTGCCCTGTATGTGCCAAGTGTCGAACAGAACCGGCTCCTTTGAAGCAAGATGCGTTACCACTAAATGGGAGATAATCCAAGATGAAATAATGATCGCCAATGAAAACGTACGCCTATTACTCTCTTTCCCTTTCCACCTTCAGCCATCAGGAAATTCCTAAGAATACAAGTGGGGATACAAATGCTTCTCTTCCTAATTAGCAGCCGGAGTTGTTTTATAACGTGATGATTTCCTCTCCCCCCAGGCCTGTCCCTTGTTTAAGGGCTCCCATTCATCGGGTCAAGAGAAAGCCATGGCAACAGGACCACGTGACCGCCGGTCTTTCTTCCCTCCCGATCCCCGTCTTGCAGCGGTGACGGATCTGCCGAAAGAAGCTCGCAAGCGGTGGAAACCAATTAGAAGCTAATTTCACAGTCTTAAAGAGCCCAGCCAAAAACAGATATCCCGGCATAAACTTTCTTATGGTTAAAAAGAGTGGGGGGAGGGGGGGAAGAAGGGCTAATTATCCTGTTTCCTAATATGATTTGATTAC
>JANHFK010005840.1:115459-126153 GCA_036250565.1 Sibynophis collaris
GTTTCCTAATATGATTTGATTGCTTATTTGTACTCTATGACTATCATTAAGTGTTTACCCTATTATTCTTGACGAATGCATCTTTTCCTTTATGTACACTGAGATGTTCCATATGCTCCAAGACAAATTCCATATCCTCCAAGTCAAATTCCTTGTGTGTCCAATCACACCTGGCCAATAAAGAATTCTATTCTGTTCCAATTAGCAGATCTGAATGGATCTATAAAAGCTGATTTGAGGAAATCATCTCCTCCTCCTTAACTGCAAAGCCAGTTAAAATCTTAATAATAGCAACAGCACTGAGACTCCTATACCACTTCATAATGCTTTACAGCCCTCTCTAAGCGGTTTACAGATTCAGCATATTGCCCCCAATAATCTGGGCCCTCATTTTACCCACCATGGAAGGGTGGAAGGCTGAGTCAACCTTGAGCCTCGTGAGATTCAAACTGCCAACAATTGCAGGCAGCCGGCAGGTAGCAGAAGTAGCCTGCAGTACTGCATTCTAACTACTGTGCCACCAGGGCTCTTTTAAAATCTTAATAATAAACCCGGCACTCTAATTTAGGAGCTCTGGACAGTTTAATGAGTTTGCGTTAATCTCGGAGAACCCTGATATTAACTTGCGTCCTGAACGTGTATATGTCCCCTTAGTTAGCTGCTACCTTAATTGCTCTTAGGCTAGCCTTTTTTAACCATAGCCACAGATGAGTCCCCTTTCTTGCATCATTGCCTTGCCCAACAGCATGCCTTTCCCCTTTCAGAAATCAATGGAATGAATACCTCAGGGAGATCAAGTGATAGGGCAGCCAACAGCGTGATAGCAACTCTATGCCTGCTGCCTCTGTGGAATAAGCCTGGCCTCCTCCCTGCTTATTTTTACATTATCCATCTCTGCGCCATGAAACACCAGCTTTGAATAACAACAAAGTTATGACAAAATAAAGGGCCGAAAGAATTCTAACCATTTTGTAAATGTGGTACTCAATTTCCTGCAGCTTTTAGAGTCTGGAATGAGAATGACTCTTTGAAGCAAAGACTTTTGGCAACCCCAATATCTTTATTGCCTTTTTCATTTTAAGGCTCTCCTGTTATCCAACCCATGACAGAGAGAAGGCAGAACAGATTATTAAAAAAACCACAGCAAAGATTCTTTCCCGTTTTAAAATTAGCATTTACCATAAAAAAGTAGTGCAGATGTTTTAGCCACTATTAAGGTAGATGTTGATGTGGAAAACAACCAGCTCCTTGTCTTCAAAACCAATAAGAAACCAGTACATTCAGAAATCAATGTATTGTCATGAGTTATATGAATAGCATGCAAATTATACCCAAATTGTCTAATATAAAGTGAGAATATCCTATTTCAATTTGCTAAATGTTGGTTTCTAAAATTTGAAAAAGGTACTTAGGATGCTTGACTAGGGTTTTTAAAAATCCATTATGGTATGAGAGAGTTCATAATTAGTAACTCTATCTAAAATTGTTAGCGTTATCTTGCAGAAACCTGACCAAAAAATCCCTACATTGTAAATAAGTATGATCACTCATTATCAAATTATTTGGAAGTTTGCTTCTTCCTAACCACTAGAAACAATGTTCCAATGAATAATAACACATAAAAGTTGGTGATGCTTCATCTTAGTCACAGAACTAAGTCTGTGACTTAGGGTCTGTCAAATTTAATACTGGTTTTAGTTTTTATGGAGCTTCTGCAAACAACTGATCAAAAACCAGGAAGAATTTTGATCTCAGAAATATCCATCAGAGACTGCAGATACAAGTGGTTGTAGCTATCTGATCAGAACAAACTCTTCAGCACCCTCCATCTAATGCTTATCTCATTTTACTTTGCTATATAAAGATATTATATGGTAGACTAATTACATCCTCTTTAATAGTTGGAAAATCAAGCCAAT
This sequence comes from Sibynophis collaris, assembly GCA_036250565.1. Lineage (NCBI taxonomy): Eukaryota > Metazoa > Chordata > Lepidosauria > Squamata > Sibynophiidae > Sibynophis > Sibynophis collaris. Next base: position 117,379 of record JANHFK010005840.1, read on the forward strand.
AAATATTTCAATACCAAAATTGCCTTGCTAATAGGAATTGTTGATATATTGCTAATGATGTAAAATTTTGGGAGTTAGGTGGCTTCAATATGAATGAATAAAAAATCCTAGAACATTCAGCCTATCTGTGATTTGTCAACAAAAGAAAGAAAGAAAGAAAAAGAAAGAAAGAAAGAAAGAAAGAAAGAAAGAAAGAAAGAAAGAAAAGTAAGGTTTCAGGATGTGATTTAGAAGAGCATCCATGTGATTTAGAAGAGCATCCTTGGGTTATTATTCCTATTAACTCTGCTATGACCCATGCTTTCTATTAAAACACCTCTCTGAAGCAGTGAACATGGCTACCATGGCTACCTTATGCTAATAATGTACTATGTTAATAATGTTTCTGTTATTTTTATTTGTGTCTTAAATATTGAATATGGAATGCTTTGAATTTTAAGTACACCTGTAACCAAAATTTGAAATGCTAAAAGGACAGGCACAGTCGTTGCATTTATATAACAGCTACATATAACTGTGAGGCTTTGAAATATAAACTGCAATATGCTTATAAAATATTACCTCTGGCAAGTTAAATGCTAAATGGACAGCTGCCTACAACGATAGATAAACTGAATAGGAACCTTTGGAATTGCCTGTTTGAATTTCTGCTTCAAAGTAGATACTACAGAAGCAGTCACATGGGCAGAGGTAACTTCAGATCTGCGTCACTCTCCTCTAGCTCATGGAGGTTTACTGCCGAAAATGTCATAAGATATAGACAGGAAAATGTGTAAATGATGCTCAATGTGAAGGTCAGAAATCCTAGCCGTATGGGCACATGGGAGAATAACTTTCAGCTGATGAATCTCATTTAAGACTCACATCAAAGGACCGGTAGGCAAACCTTAAAGTATCCCAGAAATTTGGAGCAAAAATGCAGCTTCATATATTTAGTTTCATACTTGTAATCACCAAATAAAACCCTGAGATATAAATGTTAAAAAACTGAAAAGGAGGCTGAAATGATTAAGAAGAGATTGTCTCTTAGGTTAAAACTTGATAATGGAGCATTCCTTTTATTCATTCTTTGAGACCCTGGCTACCTTCCTAGATCAGGGCTGTCAAACTTGCAGCCCGTGGGCCCCGATGCGTCACATGCTGCCCACGCTTGGTTTCGCGAAGGGGGGAAAAGTTGCAATATGTCCCGTGATGCCGCCGTGATGACGTGATAATAAAAACTGGCACAAAGTTTTCTATGAAAACAGCATGAATGTTCCAAGAACTTATTGATTTGCCATACTCATAATAGTGAGAGTTGAGACCCTGAATTTCTCAGAATAGAGATCCGAGTTATATCCACATCTAGTTTTACAGTCAAGATCTGCAACCTGAAAAGACAATTAAACAATGTGGGTGGGAGTAATAAGGTCTGGAATTAAACTATAGTGCATATAATGCTCGGAACTGCACCTTCAGGCTGATAGAAAACATTTAACTGTTTTAGTGGTTTTAGTATTCAGTAAAGATTCTTATCTTGACACTGAGCCTGACAATAACAGGTTCCTTCAGGATGTAGCAATTCAAAGGAAAACCAATCCAAATGAAAACAGCTTAGGGATCTCATTGAATTCAGACAAGTACTTAACTGAACAAATGGTTCCACTGTTTTCAGAATGTAGGTAAATGTTTTCAGCTTGTGCCACAGTATTTGAAGGAATAACTTCCACTATATTCTTGCCCATATTTTAAGAGAATCTAAAGGGGGGGACCTGCTCGAGCAGATTCACAGGAGTCTGCTGAGCAGTGGAGCTACCTCCTTGTGAATGGCTCTGTTCAGTATCTGGCACTGGTTTGGTTATATTTTTGTAAAGCAAGCAAATACAGTTTCATTTTATTCTTTCTTGCCTAGGAATGCATTATTAACTTCCCTGGTACTATATATTAATTTATTATTTATTTTGTACATTTTATACCATGCTTAATGCCTGTTTTTATCAATAATTTAATTTTAAAAATTAATTATTTAAACTTTATTTAATGGGAAGTAATATACAAACATTTTAGACAAATAATTTCTGTTTCCAGTGATTTTTTTCAGAAAAGGACCATATTTCACTGCCATTATATAGTTCTATGGAATAGGAGAAAAAACAACTGACAGCTACCTATTTTATCACATAAATCCACAAATGCTCTGAAGTGTATTCTTTTATAAAATTGGTAATAAAGCAAAGAAAATAAATACTTCGGATTGAGTAGTTTGCATTGACTCATATAAATGAAGCACCATGTGTTTAAAATAATATGTAGGTTTGAATGATATTCATTTAAAATCAAATTACATTTTATATTTTTAATCAACAATGCTGCACATATGATGTATTGCAAGATTACACATCATGTTTCACCTCTGATTAGACAATTATTCTAAAATTCTAAAACCTTTAAACAATGGTTGAAGTATACATAAAGTTGTGAAAAACAGATTCTATTTGTGTCAGTTTCCTGTTGTACATGTTTTGAAACTACTATAAAATATTGGTGACCTGATTTTTCCTGACATTGAGTCATTCAGCAAATTGATCTGCCTATTGTAACAGTGATTAAGTGTGATGGAGGCCTTGCTTTGGTTGTTGTTTTAAAAACATTGTGACAAATTTTTACTTTCAAATCTTTGGGTGTTACTATTTTAAATTTACACTAAAGCTAGGTAAAGGTCCATTTTACATTTTTGCAGCCTTGTTGATGATTTTGCCTTCTCCAAGCTATCCACAAGATAGACTGCAACTTTCATTAAATCAGCCAGCAGAGTTAGTGATTTGCTAGGAATGATTAAAGGTACAGATATAATATGTCAGGGAAGCAGCCATTTGGGGAAGCTGATTTTATAAGAAAGAGCTGATATATATATTTATAATTCAAACTGACAGTTTGATAATGAGTGTATACAGTAAACTGAAATAGATTATAGATAAACAATTGCGCGATGGTGATCTTAAAAGATTCCAAGCAATATATACTATATTCTTATCCACTATAGGCAATATTTGCTAACACAGTGATGCCAAAATGATACAATGTACATTAAAACATCAAAAACGTTCTATGCTTCTGTTGCACATTGCATGCGCGGTCTGTATGTAAGTTATGGAGTTTATATCATGCCTATCCCCTCTCTTGCTTATTTTTACACATGTGTGAGAAATAATTGGTTCAGATGTAAAAAAAAAATCTACCCAATATGATTCTCCAAATAAAAGAAAGGACTTCTTTTCTTCATAATCTTAAAATTCTAGAATTCTATATTCCTTGCCTGGTTTATAAAGAGTGTATATCCCCTAAAATCTAATTTCCAAATGGTTTTGGGTTCTTTTTGAAAAAATTAAACTTGGCTGCATCTGGTATGTCTAAACATTCTCAGGGGCAAAGATATCTGTCGAAATAATTGAGAAATTTATCCCTTTTGAATACAGATTATAAAATATTTACAAAAATATTAGCAAATAGATTTATGCCAGTTATGCAACAGAGGATACATCAAGATCAAACTGGTTTTATAAGTGGTAGACAAATGAAAAGTAACGTGAGACAAATTGTTAATTTAGTAGAATATTTGGTATCTAATAATCAAATTCCTGCAGTATTAATATTTTTGGATGCGGAAATACCTATTTACACAATACACATTTATTTCAAAATAGCACTTTTCCTTTTCAGTACAGGTTTGTCAAGCCCTATTCAGTAATTTGCAATTGCATCAAAATAACTTGCAAAACAAAAAATATGTCTTGGGTTGGAGGCATTTGCGTCAGAAAGGTTAAGTAAAGATTTTCCAGTTTTCCATGAAGAGTTGGTAAGTCCAGGCTCTTCCATGGAAGCCACTTACAGCAGTTGCTATTTCTCACCCCAACCAATTACATAGGGTGGGGCGTTTATGAAAACAACAGATAAAGGGACTGACGTCTCCTCTGTTGTAAACTCCTCGACAAAAGCTAATAAATAAATCTAATAAAGAAAAATACTATCAGTGTAGTTTATAGCATGAGTGCATCTACAGATGAAATAGATAATGTGACTGCCCGTATGAAAATGTAAATGCATGAAATGTACATACCATAGTCTCTGTTCTGGTGTTTCTATTTTTTGTACTTATTTTATGGCTCATTGCTGGTTCATGTTCACATGTAATAAAATTAAGAAAATACTATCCTAACAAAGCCAGAATATACACAAGAATCTTTAATTACATAAAAGCTCTTTGTTCTCATTTTTTTCTTTTCCACAGATTTGGAAACTATTTGGAAATCTGTATTTCACAAGAGCTTCCTATTACATGTATGTTTGAATTATGGTTAATTGCTCCCTTAGGATGAATAAGCCACTTTAGGTCCATGGTTTAAAACTGGCTTATGATGAAAGTAGCTTCAAGACCTCTCAGAAAGTAATGGATAGTAATAATTTTCTGGTTATTCCTTTCTTTTCAAAAAGAACGAATACTCTGATTTAATTAGCCAGGATTTCTGTGTGAGCATTGCATGCAGAAATCTCAATGTTGTGTTTCTCTTTGAAAACATTATAGTAATTCCTTTGTTACTTATGTAAATATAAGACTGGAAGGAAAAGCACTTTTCAGCTTACATAGATTAGCCTATTATTTTATAGTTATAACTTTGGGCAGAAGGCTTGTTTCCTAAATATCAAGATTGTGCAAACAGTTCTGAAATAAAAACACGATGCCCATTTTGTACCAGATTTTGTATATGTTCCAGTCAAGAGGAAGCCTTACTGATTTCAGTGGAGTTAAACTTTTAACAATTATTTTAATTTACTTCTCTTGGCCTTAATAATGTTTAGCCTTTATCAACAACACATGCCTTTTGTTTTGACACTGTGACAATAATATGGAAGTAAGATGTATTTCTGTAGTCTCTTAAACTTATTTAACTTTTTGAATTTATCATCATAAGCTAAATTAAAATAAGATAATTCCCCCCTTATAATAATTTCCAGGAGTTGACCAAGATGGAAAGGCATGAGTTTATTAGATTAACTTTAGGCAATAAGATATTTAAAAGAAAAGGAGCAAAACGTCTTCCCTGACCTCCTCCCTTTATGCTTAATTCTGGGGTAAAAAAGCATAATTTCATGCAAAGAGATTAAAGTGGAGTACCAACATTTATATATTAGTGCTTTGTTTCATGCCACTTTAACAAAATAGTATGTAGTTATATGCAACCTATTTTAGTTCTTGTACACATTTTTCTTCCACTATTGGTTTAGAAGAAAACTAGAATATTTTTAGATAGAATTTACTATATTGTGTGGACATTTGGGCCAATGTCAAATGTAATAGCATTAGGAATCTTGTCAGAATAAAACCTCTCTTTTGCAGGATGAGTTTGCTTCTCTAAAAACAAAGGGAGAACGTAGCACTCTTTTAAGTTATCACCTGCCTTTAAATATATGTCTTATAAAAAAAGATAGAGGCAGAAAGACCTGTATAAAGATTCATATGACATGGAATCACAATGCAGAAAAACGTGCAGGAGAAGTTGGCATCGGCTGATGGTATGTTTGGGAAATCTTAGTTCTACTAAATGCTTTATTTGGCCCTATAATCCAGTTTAAACAAAGGATAATAAATAGTACAGAGCTAGAGACAAGTTATGCACGAATGCACATCACTAAATTCTGGCTCAAAACCAAAAATATTTTAAAAGCACACATTTCCTTGAATATCACCTTCCAATCGAACAAGTAATCCTTCCCTCTCTTCTGAAAAATCATTTTGGCAACAAGGGCTTCTGTTGCTAATGTTTTTCAAATGATTTTCAGACAATCAGTAAGTGCACATTTTATACAAGGAAACACTAATAATTAGTGTAATAATTAGTAGACATAATTAAATCATAATAATTATCCATAATAATTAAATCATCAATAATGGGACATAATAATTAAATCACTAATTACTTCCCAGCTCACATAATATTTTTCTCTTTCTGTTGTCCTGAATTGTTCTATTCATATATCATGAAAAACAAGTCTCTGAATCAAGCTTGATTCTTGTGTACTATAGTTGCAATTTCTTGTGTGAAATAGTTTGCAATTGCCTTCTTCCAAGATTTCTTTTTTGTTTTGCTTTCTAGTCTGACCCACAGCCCTGGTATTCCCTCTTGGTCTCCCGTCTACCAGATCCACCTCTGCTTAGGTTCCTGCCCAGGAAAAATCAACCAGGTGCTCCCACCTATTAAAACCATCTTTAACACCTCCCCGCCACCCATCATGTGGAAAAGGTGACCTGCTGAAAATATAGTACTTTACATGCAGACAAACACAAGTCATATTAAACATGTGGTTATCTATGAAATAAATGAGCCATGACAAAACTCTTTCAACCTATTTGTGAAGAGGAGGAATGGTATCTAAACACGTCGGGCAAGAATACAAATGGTTAATTTGTTCAACCATATCCATTCCAGAAGCTTCAGCATTCTGGCTTTCTTGACTATGCTTTCCCATGTTTATTGTGCTAATTTACAACATCCTTTGATAGAAACCCTGAGTTTGGTTGACTGGAGGAAATTTTATGACACAATTTGATCTTTCTACATCCTATTTCAAAGACATCTTTAGTAGTTATTCTGTCTCTTAGAAAACAGCTTAAAATAACCAACTAGCAACCTGTTGGCTATGTATACATTTTATCAAGCAACCATTATTTCACAGGGATGGTAGACACCTTCCATCATCCACATTCTAGGATATTAAAGTGAACAGTGGGGGTTACTGTTAAATGAGGTTAGGGGAATTCCATTTTGGTAAGTGACACATGAAAAGAATATTCTGAAAGGTATCCAGTGACAAAAAGGGTAAAGCCCTTAAGGATAAGGACAAAACCAGCAAATTGAAAAGACGCATTTTGATAAGATCTAAGATCTTTATGCATAAAGAATAAAGCCCAGTAATAAAGGCCTTTGGACCTATATATCTATGAGTAAATAACAGTAGTAAAGCAAAATTTATGAATCCTATAAAATGCTCTATTTCTTTAATATATAACTATTGAATCCAGCAAATATCAGAGTGGGTTACAAGCAAAGCAACTAAGGAAATATTAGCAATTCTTTTTCTGACACTTCTTTAGTTTGTTTTTTAGTAGCAGGCAGTCATTTAATTATACCAATAGCAATTGTTTGGTTGTGTTCAGTATCTTAAATCAGTGGGTTTTTTGGGGGGATTTCTGAGAGTTGAAGACTACACATTGTAAAGATGCTGAGATTGAGAAACATGACCTCAAATAGACCCAAATATTTGCACTTATTTGAATAAGAAACAACATGGTTTCTTATTCCACCTGAAAACTAAGTGATGAGGTTCAGAGGTTATCACATTAAATGTTCCTCAGACTCAATAAGAAATAAGTCTTTACATTGTAACATCAAATTTAAAATTAATTAAATTAAATAATTATATTTGAACAACCTCATACTTGGAAGCATTTAATTCGAACTGCAGGTTCAAATCTCACCAGGCTCAAGGTTGACTCAGCCTTCCATCCTTTCTAAGGTAGGTAAATTGAGGGCCCAGTTTGTGGGGGGCAATAAGCTGACATATATATTTTGCAAGTGAACATGTATGTCTTCACCCAAACGGTGAAATGCACTTACCTTCGCTACCGGTTCAGAAATGTGAGCACGCGCGCCTCTTCTGCACATTCACAGAGCTTTCTGCGCATACGCAGAGAGTCAAAAACAGGATGTAATGACGTCCTGGCAGGTGGGTGGAGCCTCCCGCTGCTGGCCCTACCGGTTCGCGCAAGCCGGATAGATCCGGCCGGATTTCAACACTGCTTCATCCTAATGTAATAAAAATGACACAACATGTACACAAAAGGGATGCATCATCACATTTAGTAAAACCCTTAAACCAAAGTACAAAATGCATGCTTTTTCCAGGATCGAAAGAAAATAAATAAATAAAAGGTAATAGCATACTGTTCTTTCTGTGTTTCTGTGTATGTGTGCACTGAGACAGAGGAATCAAAGGTCCGTTCACAGAAAGATAAACTGGTTTGTTGGCTACAGAATGCAGGGATCAATGTTAACTCTGGGAACAGGGAGGCCACACAAATTATACAGTATGAGGCCACTGTTATTAGAGTGCCATAAAAATCCATATATATATATCACTGTTATAAAACAAATACTAGAAATATAAGCAGAAACTGTGACTCAGACACATTATCTAATTCACAGATTGCACGTCATATCACAAGATGTATAATATACACAAGGTAATTTAATAACAAGGAAATAAACATTTTTAAAAGGTACATTTTTCTAATCTGACTCAGAAAACATATTGCCTTTACCCAGTTTACATCTGAGTTTTGACACAAGTTAAAGATGAAAATCCTGAATATATTCAAGCAGAGGCTGAAAGTATACTGAAGAGTGAGAGTTACAGTATTCCTGCAATTAAATATTAGTAAAGGTTTTTTACATACTTAGTATCATAAATCCTGGTGGAGGTAGGGAGGTCTGTGTATTTAATCCAGCATTCTATGTCCCATCATGTAATGCATTAAGAAAACCCAAAAGAAGAGCATCAATAGTGATAGTCCTCTTCAATTCTGACCTTGGCATGCCCTTATCTGGAATGGCCCAATTCTGTATTGCTGGCCATACAATCTAAATGCTCAACTTGCTAAGGCATATGAATAGAATAGAATAGAATAGAATAGAATAGAATAGAATAGAATAGAATAGAATAGAATAGAATAGAATAGAA
>JANHFK010005840.1:152708-166267 GCA_036250565.1 Sibynophis collaris
ATGAAGGCCTCCGCCTCCATTACCGTATTTACTCTAATCTTATTCCCCTCCCAGAATATCAGCATTCCTTCTGGCAGTTTTAATTCAATCTTGTTAGTGATAGAAACTGTATTACAATATTTGGAACATACCTGTGCAAATGGTGTCACTATCAGGTCATCTCCATGTCTAATAAAAAATGAAAACAAAAAAGAGCATGCGTTTTAGAAGATTTTGAAAAATAACTCTATAACTAACAATCATCACAATATCTTGTTCTAAAACTTTGACTAATTTTAAATTTAATGGCTGTTAACTTTCATGTCCATGCACAAATTAAGATTATATACAACCAAACTTGTGAATAGTGATTTTAAATTGGAATGGGATATGAAATCCTTTATTGCTGTATAGTTTTCTCTCTCTCCAGAGTTGGAGTTGTTCAGGATTCTACCTTTTGCGTTCTGACTTATTTTTATAATTGATTCAAAAGGGTTTCTTCACTTGATCCTATTTACATTTTCCACAGCATACGTATTAGAAATGGCAACTTTCAGTGTACAGGTTAGAGATGCCTTTCTATTTAAAAAAATTAAAAATATTCAGCATTTTATGCATTTTAGTAGGCTATGCACATTTTTAAAATGATTTTAAGAGATACCTCAGAAAGTATGAGAATGGGCATTCAGTACCTCTTTTATGTAGGCATTTCTTTTTTCAGCTTTCCACATGAAGAAGCCATGGCTGCTTTAATGAAGCACCATATGAAAAAGCCATTGCTGCTTTAATGAAGCTAATTGATTATAGCAGCTGCCTCTTTCAACTGGGTCCTTAAAGCAGCCATGTCTTTATTCAAGCTTGTATAAGGCCTGAAAAAGACATGGCTGCTTTAATAAGATGCTGGGTTCTAGGATAGAATGTAGTGAGGAACTTGATTCCCAGGAGGGAGGGGTGATTTCCTTAGAAGTAAGAGACAACTTGCCTCAGCCCAGATATTATGTGTGAGAGAAAGCGGGTGAAACAGTCTCTTCCTAATAGTTTACAGACTACAGTATACTGTAGATGCAGCTAGAAGAGTTTGGCAAGATTTAGTCTATAGCAGTGATGGCAAACCTTTTCAGCACTGAGTGCCCAATGCGCACTGGAACGCTGGAAACCCATGTGCGTGCCAGAAACCCAAAGACCAGTTGGCTGGTGCCAGGAAAGAATAGCTGGCGACGGCACACATGCCCACAGAGAGGCTATGCATGCCACCTCTGGAATGTGTGCCATAGGTTCGTTATCACGGGTCTATAGCAATAAAGAACTCTGCTTGGAAGAATTGCCACGTGTCATTCTTGGTTTTGGGCTAACAGGTTGCAATTTCTGTGCATTTTAAAGTATCCCTTGCAAATTGTTTTTAAGCATGCACAGTCCTAGTATTTAAATGTATGGATAAATTGTTTATCAAGTTAAATCATGAAGTTTTGGAATTGTTTGCCTTTAACATTGAAATATTTTCTGTCTAAATGTCTGACTTAATTACAAAGTGAGTCCAGTGAATCATTTTAGTAATGTTGCTGAATGCTGATTTCAATATTTCTTACTTTAAAAAAAAATATATTATTATAATAAAGTGATAGTCTAAACCCAGGTTCAAACTCCCCATAGGCACATAAGCCAGCTGGGTGACCTTAGGCAAGTTGTTCCTCTCAGTTCATACCAATATTAGTCTGTATAACAAGCCACTGAAAAATAAAACACCTAATTGAATCATGTATTGATGGTATTGCTCTAAGTATTACTATAAGTGCAGTACAAAATGAGCAGACTCAGTAATCCCCATGGCACAAACTTTTGGAATAACAACAGCCTTATTAAAAACCTTTTTTTAAAAAAAATCACTCTGGTAGTTTTCTATTTTATTTGGCCATAAATAATTGCTGCTACTTTAAATGGTTCTCTAACCAGAATGTATATTCTAAGAAATGAAATAATGCAAGCAGAAATTATCATTTTCTTCTTGTAACATAAGGCAATAAAGACTAGGAAATTCCAGTTAGGTTTATATACTAACTCTCAGTCGGAAAAAGGGCATAACATTATGAGAAAAGGCCAGCTTTGGATTTCCTGGCTTTTGTTGACATACCCTGCTTTTAATGCTATTTAAACACAGACAATTTGTCTGGATTTTCAATATGGAAAATTAGATAATAAGTATGCAAGAAATAAAAATAAACAGGTGTTCCTCCTGTAAACTGTGATTATTCAAGCCCACCATTACCACTGTTGTTCCAGAAGTTAGAGTGCAACAGAATGTTGTTCTATATTCTTAGTTTCTAAGTTGTCCAGAATTCCAGCCTCCCAGTCATTCCACTCCTTGTTCTCCCAAGTCCTGATGATCACTAAAAACTCATTCTTTATTGGGTTGTGGTTTTGGCAAACAGAGGGGGAATGTTCCCTTGGATTCCACAGAATATAGAAACATTTTTCTTTTCTTTTTCAAGTCGGCATATTCTGTTCTCTCTGTTGTTACGCTTCAGACCTGATGAGATGGAGGTACTGAATTTTTTTATTAGAAGGAGGTTGTTGCTGTTTGCCTGATGATGATATTCATGGAGCTGATAGCAACAACTACCCACATGATGATTAGACACACATACTTTTCTGATATTATCAGCTTGCAAACTAGTTTCACTTTTCTGAGAAAATTCTTCCAATTTGTTGCCCTCAGATCTGTTGAAATTAGAATTCCAGTCTGCTCAGTAGAAATTCTAGAATATAATAGATCTACTTACTGTTCACTTGGAACAGAAGAATTCCGTGACATGGTCTTTGGTGACAGGTCATAGTCACTGTCCGATCGATAAAGGAATGACTCTCTACGCTGGCTATGTCCTGGAAATGTGGTGTGAAGCACAAGCCCTGAAGAAGAGCTGGCCTGAGGATCAAGTGGACTGTGACCGGATGAAGGGCCATTTTCGACATCAAAGCTGTGAAGAAGAAATTCATGAATATGACTGACATTGCATATTTATCATCTTAATTATGACTTCATTTTACATTTTCAAAGATAAAAATTACAATATCATTAATTCCCCCTTATCACAAATGGGAAACAGTGGGTAAACACCTAATCAGAATAAAGTTTTTTGAAAGCTGACTGCTTTTATATTCTTGAAGGCATTTATAACCTTGCTATTGTTTAGTTTTTGTTTGAATCTTTAGTGATTCCCAGAATCCATTTTCTAAGCATACTTCTTAGGATCCTTCTATCCTAAGAGATACTGAGAAATATAAGCATCCATTTATGAAATTAAAGTCAACGTTGAGTATTTCTTAAAATTATTGATTACAGTTGTGGAAGAAAAGAAACAAGATATCAAATAGTATTATAGAGATATACAGTACAAAGAAAATTATGGACTTGAAAATTTATTTCTTAAAACAGTTGTAAAAAAAAAAAGCGTGTCTATTTTTGGCACTGAGATGCAAAAACCCTGTTGTCAAGTACCGGTAATTTAAAGTTACTGAAGTGCTACCAGTTCTTTGTCTACAAATATGGAACAAGACTATATGGCTAGAAATTGGGGGGGAAATCAGTATACTGGTGCAAATAGAAAAAAATCCATTAATTTCTTAAACTGGAAAATATTTGTTTAACATTTTACAAAGATTGATCTATGCATGTAGAAAGACAAGCCAGAGAAACAGGGAGATTTCTGAAAAGACAAAGAGTCATGAAATCAGGTAGCTAATATAAAATGGATAACAAAAAAGGAACAGAATAAAAGGAGATTTATATTTGCTTCACTGACAACAGTCAAAACCTTTCATCATGGAGGTCATGGCAGAATATAATCCATGTTAAGACTAATAGTTACCCCAGAAAACCTGATTTATTTTCCTTAGGAACCTTATAATGAAGACGAAGCTATTGAAATAAGTGAATCTGTAAGAACAGAGTGGTTGTACAAAAAGTATTGTAGTTAAGGAACTGTACTCTTTTCAGTTTTTCTCCATCTTACTCTAATGGTTTTTTGGAAATGACTTTGGGAGACAGGGGTAAGAGCTGCAGATTGGACAAAAATCAACTGAGCATGCAAAAGAAATGTGTGTGTGTGTGTGGGGGGGGAATTGGCAAAAGTCTCAGAAGGAACCATCTCTAGATTCTTGGACTAAAAGTGAGTGTGAGGGAAGAAATGTATGTTCTGTTAATTTTACAGTACGGACAGACTTAGTACTCTAGGTATGCTTCATGTCTGGACTGCCTTGCAAGGCTGACATCAATCTTGCAAGTCTGAAAATTTATCAATAAGTAATTAATTCAGGTTTTATATTTCATAGATTTTATCACCAAGAATAACCTCTGGCAACTTTTATAATTGCAATAGCAAACATATGGCTCAGCAGCTTTCTTTCATTCATTGTTAAGTCTAGCAATTTTAAAATAAATATTTCTGCAGATAAATAGCCCAACTGAACAATATATAGTATTTACTATCTTCACTTACAAATTGTTTATAATGATTGATTAGGGAATTTTGGAAAAAAATGAATCCAGAATCCTCTTTCCAACCTATTTTTTTAATAGGAAGGATTTTATTTATGAAGTAGTTACATCAGCTCTCACCTAAAAATTAAATACTCCCTGCAGTGTAGATTTAGAATACAGAACATTACCTAAGTGTGTGCCTCTCATACTCATATCCTTCCTGCTCTTAGTCAAATACAATGCAAATCAGTAGGACCTTCCAGATCTTTGAAGGAATTCCTACTTTGTTGATTCAAGTGTAGCATTTCTTTGAAACTATTCCAAAAAGCAAAGAGGTACTCCCACTTCTAAGCTATGCAGTGGAGCAGCTGCTTCACTTCACTCAGTAATACTGCTTCTGTGTAGGCAAAAAAGCTCAGTCAGCACTTGTATCTGTTAATCAAAGTAAGCCAGCCTCAACTCAATTAGCAATACACATCCACAAGTGCTTCATCTGGAGGCCATCACCCATAATCTTCACATTCCTATGTAATAGTTTTTCCATTAGTCATAGATTCTTGTTATACTATACTTGCTTCATGTGTATTCATGAAAATACCAAGAGCTGCTACATTAAAAATGAAGGATGAATTAAATAAATTATGGAAGGAAATTCAATTTAGCAGCCTATGGAGGAACGGTGTATTGTCCTTTCTCTCCCAACCATTTTCCCCATTCGAGATGGCTCTCTGGCAGCTTTCTAGCTTGTTTGCATATTTATCTTTGGAATTTCATCAAACAGCATTTGCATAGTTATCCTCCTCTCTCTAATTTCTCATCTTTAATTCTACCCCTTCTGAGTTAAATTTTCTACAGAACCATTGACCATAGATGTGTTAAAATATAATTTGTACAAGGATAACTTGGTCCTTTAAAAATTAATGTGTGCTTGGGAAAGGCCCTGAACCTGAAAGACAAAGAAAATAGATGCCTCTGAATTATAGATTTGGACAGGACTATAAACCAATCAATCAATTCTCATCCAAATAAAGTCTGACTTGCTGCCTTGGCACAATGAACAAACCAAAAAATTTACATATTTTGAATATGTAGTCTGACCAGACAATGGATTAGAAAAATGGATTACTCTATGATGGAAGTAGAAGAAAATGGACAAGGTGGATGGACTGGATCAAAAAGCTTACTAGAATGCCCTTGGAAATTTGCAAGAGAAAAGAACAAGATGATATTCAAGTTTTTTTCTGGGCAGCTCCCTAGAGTTGACTTGATGACATCCAGCTTGCAATCTAATTATATTAGTCTGGCCCTATATCATTATAAATATGTAAAAAGTTAGCAGAAATCAGATCACATGTCTTTAGATCAAGTCCATCATTCTGTCCTCAACACTATCTTAGATTTCTACCATATTAACAAATGTTTTATAAATCACCTACGGTGTTTTCAGATCCTGAAATGAAAATTTAAGACCTTATATGCAGAGAATATATAATGTTCACTGAACTATAATCTTTTTCAGTGTCCATGATTTAGTCAATACGGTGCAATTTTTGACATTAAACATATCCATCAGGATGAAGCCAGATTTCATTTATGGCTTATTGACTCTACATCAGAGGTGTCAAACTGCAAGCCAGATGCATCACCATGCCCACCCCAGCTCCACGAAGGGAAAAATGTCACGATATGTCACGTGACGGCAATGTGATATGGCGAGTTTGACACCTATGCTCTACATTGATGGAAAAGCATTAGATATCCATAAACCACTGAGAAAAAGAAACTTTTCTAATACCGCTAAAAATATAGAACAAAATAGCCACTAAATCACATTTTAAAAGTTTGCCATTCTGACAACTTCTGGGCACTGAAGTAGCAAAACATCTGAAGGGGTACCAGTATAGGAAGGCTGACATACACTAACAATGTTATTAACTCAGCTCAGCACTCACTTAGAACAGAGGTATACAGTACAGAAGCTGTCACATTCCAGATGGCGCTGAGTTATGATTCCCAGCATCTGTGCAGCTGGGGATGTTTGGAATTACAGTTCATCTGGAGTACCATTGATTGCTTGGAACTCATTCCAGTGAGTTTGTTGTGAGCACTACATTTGTCACTGATTATTCAACATGACGATGAGTAGCTAAATTCTGTTAATCTGAACAATTTAAGAATTCAGCTGATTTATCATGGTGGGAAAAACAGCTATTATACTTCATGCATTCATGCATTCAAAACACACTATCTAAAACAGATGTTCTGAAGTAATGTAATAAATCCTTACACTCAAGAGATAAGGATTCTATTTTCTTTTTTTTTCTTGTTAAAATCAAAATACTCCACAATGATTCCACATGTACCATGAAGTCAATGCACAAAGATAATGAATTATATAAACTGTGGTCAGACACACAGATGTCATTTGTCTCTCTTCATCCCTACACCCAGGACTATAATTTATTCCATATCAAAATCAGATTCAAACTAGAAATTTAAATAATAACAATGACTCTGAACTGAACTGAAATTGCTAATGCTTGACTTCTTAATAACATCTATCTTTTTACTGCTTATATAATAAGGTCCAAGGTGGTGTGTTTGTTTGCTTATTTATTTATTCTGTTGTCAATGATGCTTCTTTACATAGCTGGTTTTGCAGGTTTCAAAATTAGTTGTTCTTTGCTGGCCATTACTTTTCATTCAACATCACATTAAGTTACAAGATTTCAACTCTATGATAATGCTTGCAGATGATTAATTCTAACCATTATTCATATTTAATTACTATAATTATAATGTTTTAAGAACCTCAACTGTATTTCATGTCAATCTTCACAAAATTCATTCCTAACTTGACAAATCTGAATCTACTTTGCTCAGAGAATGGGTGGATGAGATCTGAAATCTAATGTGAGCCCAACAGAGAATGTTTTCACAGTTGCAGAACTTGGAACTTAGTTTCCACTTCATCTCCCAAGAGATGTTAGAGAATGAAGTTTTTCCAAAACTATCTCCATAACATTTCTTGAGATATACGGTAGAAACTGGGTTTCACTGTAATTTTTATGGCAGTAGAAAGTGTGAAAAATTATTCATTATCTAGCTTTCTTCCCAGAATTTTAGCAATCCTCTTGAGAATGAGGGTTTATATCCATGATTTTCTAATAAAGCTTATGATATACCCAGCTTCAGCTTTTTCTATAAGTAGAGGTATGGTTATTTAAAACTGAAGTTTCTATACCATACATACATAGATACATACATACATACATACATACATACATACATACATACATATTCATATGCTACATCAACCCACTTAGCTTTTCTGTTACATTGCTCTCATTGCAGCCAAGTCTGTAGTAATATTATTTGCAGAGGATGTGGGAAATTTTATCTTAATATATGACCACACAGTATGAGCACAAAATTCCTTATGGTTTTTGTTAGGATTCTTAATAGCTGATTTTGAAAGAAATTCAGAGTACTTAAAAAGAGTCTTTGAAGCTTCTACAAACATTTATTTTGGAAGAGATTAAGTTGTATGGCAAATAATTTGATTAGTGCAAAATAAATTGTTTTCCTTTTTGTTTTGAACATAAACTTACAACCATATTGTACATCTCATTAATCCCAATGTATTTGTTTGGAATTATTTTCCTCTTTCAAGTCTCAGAAATAATGTATTGAAATGACTGATAATGTATTTTTATGGCTAGCCTCAGCTATTGTTAGAGTTCTTTCTTCCTTTGAAACAGCAAGTAATAATTGACCAAGCGTTCATTAGAGTCATTCCAATTAGAATGAACTCAGCCATGTTTTCCAAGCGATAATTTCCATTATCATTCAGGTAAACATTTCCATCTTTTAAATCAGTCATCAATGCCTGGCTAGATATTTTTGATCATTTTTTTTCTAAAAAATACTACTTTCTTTTCATTATGAAAGAAAACAAAGTTAATTTATAAACCTAGTATTACACATTTATCTTCAGAGAAAGAATATCAGGGAAAAAAAGAGTTTCAACCTGATAGGTACAAAATAAAAGGGATATGTAGAAGTGATTTCAGAAAAAAAAGAATGTATTATAATGACGATGCTCAATTATATATCATTCTAGCTTGAACTGAAGATGCTATGAAATTTTCTGGTTCAACATCTGGAGCCTATGAAGGGCTAGATCAGGGGTGTCAAACTCGCAGCCCATGCACCGGCTATGTCATATACTGGTCACGCCCATGCCCAGTTTAGTGAAGGGGGGAAAGTTGCAATACATCACATGACAATGACGTGATGACGTGAGTTTGACACCCCTGACTAAATGGTTGAAATTTGCTTAGATTAAATTTACATGATGGAATTGGTGTTCAGAAGTGATAAATCTGGATTCATACTACTCCGTTGTTGAAAAGGTGCAGATCAGTGACCTGCTTGACTCATAGTTCATACAGGTGAGTGCCAAGGTCAGGCATTTCTTGGTTTGCAAAAACATGAATTGCAATTCACATCATGAATTGAGCCCTTGTAATGTGCTACACTTGTAATGTGAAACAACTGAAAACTGCAATTGTTCCAATTGGCTTGGCTACTAATAAGGAAGATTGGATTTAGTTGTGTTACGCCTGTTTTTTTTTTGGTTGCTGCATTAGCTGCTAATGATTTCCAGGTCCAGTTCAAAATGAAAGTTATCACCTATTGAAATCTTACTTGTCTTGGCACCATGAGGCTTAACTAATCTTCTTTCCTATCCAAATGAGGAGCTATTTAAAATTCTCACTTTTGAGGAGGAGAGAAAAGTAGGGACATACAGACTAGTCCTAGGTCTGTATGTCCTACGTATAATATGGGCCTTCCTTTCTGAGTGGAAGGCCCACTCTGGTTATCTTTGGTTTTTGAAAACTACATTCTTCTAATGAATTTTGATATGGATGACTTGTAGAACTATTGTTAGCTTATTGTTTTGTTTTGTTTTTGTTAGCTTTATTTTATTTTTTAAACTGTATTCTATTTGTTTGTAAACTTTTCTGAGTCCTTGGAAATGGTCAGTATATGAGTGAATAAACAATTACAAAATATTGATACAGCTCCTTGCTTAAAAAGATAATCCCTGAGCAGGCCCTTTAAAGGAAAAAGTCTGTAGACCAACTGATTCAGAATTAGTGCCATATCGAAGTGAGGGAAACTGAGCTACTACTTTTCTTTGGGCGAGTTTGTTTTGGAATATGTTCTTAACAGCAGTTGCCTGGTTTTATTTCATTGCCAAATTAATTATTCACATAGGTCTACTATGTCTGGGCTGCAAAAACTTGGACAACTACAAAGAAGCAACAAAGAAGTAGAGAAAACTTTAATTTTGGAGTTCTGTAGCCCAGACATTCATTCATCCATCTCAACTGTACCCACACCACTCAATTAGATTTTCAGAGGTTTATAGTAACTAAAAGCAAACAAAAGAAAAGTTGAAACATGATAGGTCTAGCCATCTACTTAAGTTTTATTGACCATAGCAACATTCCATTTCATTTGTTGATTATTTGTGAATTATTATTGTTCACTTATATGCATTTTATTGATTGTATTGCTTAAGAATATGTTAGAAATATTGCTATTAATAGGGTTTTTATAACTTTTTCCACTTCACAGTGCATTGTGTGTGGGAACTTTATTAAATGATGTGGCAGGGAGATCTACAATTGTGAACTTTAGTTAAAGCTGTATCATTTTCTCACACAGACTATGTTCAATAAATGATTAAGAGAGTTTAAGAGAATGCATAATAGCAGTTTTATGACTGAGTAAATATGAGCAAATGAAGTTGCACAGAAAAGTGTTTATCTTAGTCATTTTATTTTGATTAGGGTAAAAAAAATGCTATAAAACCATATAACAATACATGCAAAATTGTAAGTTGAGGTTTAAGAATTTAGGGTACTAAATTAATAGGTAATAGAAAAATTACCAATTTGAAATATATATAACCATTATAATATTGAATACAATGGATAAATTATTATTATATCTAGAGAAAATGTATGTAGTGATGCAACATATAATGATTATCTGTTAAAATGACTTTGATATCTAATGAAATTAATGGGAAATAGGTTTCAGCTGAGAAATAAGGAGATAGATGACTGATAAAAAGTAGAAACTAATGCTACATTTGAAATGTTTCCAAATAGAAAATATTTAGGAGATGTTTAAAGAGAAATTACAGCATCTGTCCAAACTATGAAACGATATGTGGCTGTAATGATCAAAGTAGATAGACAATTGATTCTCAACCTTTTCTTCACCATGGACCCCCTTTAAATACCTTTTGCGGTCATGGATCATGATCATGGACCCCGAAGACTTAACTCAAGATTTAAATCCTATCATTTCTTTAAGCCTCCGCGACCCCCTGTGATGACATTGCAGCTCCCCAAGGATCTGCAGACCACTGAGATAGAGAACCACTGAGATAGGCTAATAGTAGCAATTTAAATTAGAAAGAATCTGTGTGGCCCAGATGTTTGGTCGTGAGTGGAAATACTAACTTCTGGTACTCATCAGCAGAGAGGGAGCAATATTCTTCATTGCATGAACACAAATCTCCACTCAAAAGGGATGTTCCAGGATCTCCTCTCAATTGCTTTTGGGTGCGCATTGAATCTAGCCAAGGACAAAGTCCTTCAAATTTAGGAGTCCTTATGGAACTGAGTTATCTGGCTGGGTAAAAGAACAACTGATTTTTTTTTAATGTAAGACTAATCCCAGAGATGAATAAATCAGTTGGTTGAGCCTCTCTGCCAGAAGCCAGGACAAAGGAGTTCTTGGTGAGGATCTGGAAGATGTTGAAGAGCTTTCGACTTCATTTAAGTGGGAAATGAGTTCATTCTCAGTTATGGAGGGAGTAGATACTTCATCTGCTTTCTGAGTCAGAAAAGAGAGTCTGACTGCAATCCAGCTGATCAATCCTCCTTCTCAGTTGCCAGGAGTCAGTGCTGAAGTTTTGTGAGTTGGCTTTTAAAGTCCTTAATTTGGATTAATATGAAAGCGTAGAAGGTGGGTTTAATGGTAAGGCACTAATCTAATATATTGGGGGCTGAAGAGGGGAGCCAGTCCAAATCTAATAAATCCCATTGGAGCATTGGGCAGTGAAGAATCTGTGAGATGGAGTGCATTGCAGCCTTCTTTGTCTGACATTTGCCAAAATTAATTTGGTTATTAGCAATCAAAAGCCTGAGCCTGTGTGGTTGTAACAAACGTGGGTTGTTTGAGCTGGTAAAAATGAAAACCTGAATGTCAAGGGATTGATCTACAGCAGCACTGATTCTCTGCTCCCCCTTCCCATTCTCATATAGCTGGGTCTTAGTGCTGTCAGCCAGTCTTGGTCTTGATGTGACCAGGTTCTATGGTCCAAGAGTTACTGGTCCAGAAGATATTTTAGCTCATTCATCTTGTTACTAGTTGTCAGCAGCTGGTCACAGATAGATATTACCATTTGAGCTGTTAACAGATAGATCTGAGCTAGCAGCTCCACATCAGTTTCGGTGGAGGGGGGTTTCAGATCTTTTTTCTTCTGCAGTCTCAAATTGCTCTCTTTCCTGGAGGAGTATAAGTTCCTTGCTTTCCCACTATAACAAAGTGAAACAGTGAATTTGGCTCACCTACACAGGTATTGACAGGTAGGAAGTTTTCAATTGTAAGTTGATTAGAAGCAGCATTCTTTCTTAACCCAGAGTATTTTTGTCATTTTGGGGCTGTTAGGTTTATCCTCCTTTTTATCTCTACTATTGCCTCTTTGGAGAAATATGTTGTTAAAGCTGTTACGTTATCTGACATCCATTGGCCGGGAAGTTTGGATTTGAACAATGATTAAGAAAGTCTTAGCTTTTGCAGCCAGTTAAGAAATAGGAGACAAATAGAAAAATCTAAAGCCTGGAAACCAGGAGCCTGTGAGTTCTAGTCCTGTGTTATGCATGAAAGCCAGCTGGGTGACCCTTGACCATTCTTCTCTCTCAGCCTAGCCTACCTCACAGGGTGGTTGTTGTGTGGAATACAGAAGGAGGAAGGAGTATGATGTATATTTGCTGCTTTGAGTTACTTATAAAAAATCTACAGAATAAAAATCTAATAAATAAATAAAAATAAAGGAATTGCTGCAGTTTTTATAAACGTATACTGCTCTTTTCTGTCTTGTCTCCCCCCTTCTATCTGTTCATCATAAGGACACAGGAAAAGGACCATGTTTAAAGGAATCAAGTTGCTGTCTATATTTATTTCCATATTACTTTTGAATTTATCAGATGCACAACTCTAAAGGATGGTGTACAAAACTAGAAAAACCATAAAAAAATAAAACTATTAAACCAAGCAGACAGCCCAGATTGAAATAATCTTGTAGACCACAAACAAAACAAACAAGGGGCCCTAGATGAATAATAATGCATCAGCCCTAGGCCTGGGGTTAAAAAACAGTCATGTATTTTGAAATTTTAATTGAAAAAGCCAGCTGAAAAGTAACAAGTAGAAAAACATTTTAAGATCAACAGGCAAACTAATGTCATATTGACAAGAATGAAACAAGCCCGATACCAAGAAGCTACTGAAGTAACGTAGTGCCATCTACTGAAATATCCACTTCTCAGCCATAGTTGGCCTTTCAAGCATTCAGTTTGCCTTGAAATTCTTGGTTGCCGGAGTGAATGCTTCCAGCTGCAGTTCTATTATATCCCTATTTTAGCCTTAATTATTGATCTATCAAATTTACAGCTTTCTTAGATGATTAACTCTAGAGAATATGTCATTTTCAATTACCCTTGTCTTAGAAATGTCTTCATTGTATTATTTGCAAATAATACAATGAAGATATTGTATTATTATATAGAATAACATAGGAGCAGATCATCATATGTTATTCAAATAGTATACAATAGTAGTGGGTTCCACTTACCTTTGCTAGCGGTTAGGAACTGGGAGTTTGCAGAGGGCATTTCTACGCATACGCAGAATCTTCTGCGATGCACAGAGCGTCCGTGTGATGTCCGGGCGAGTGGCCGGACCGGGGAGAACTGGTAGAAACCCACAACTGAACTGGGGTGTCAAACTCATATCATCA
>JANHFK010005840.1:178223-191909 GCA_036250565.1 Sibynophis collaris
AAAGAAAGAAAGAAAGAAAGAAAGAAAGAAAGAAAGAAAGAAAGAAAGAAAGAAAGAAAGAAAGAAAAAGAAAAAGAATAAAATAAATTGTAAATTTATTTCTGGAACTAGATCATTCTGAATGATCCTACTATGTCCTCTGCTGAAAACTTCCAAATCAAGGAGTCAAAATAAAAAAATGAGAAATAACTACCTTTTGATTAAGATTGTTTGAATTCCCCAAAAGACCTTACTAAAGCCTTTTAGAAATATAAAATTAACTAAATATTTATCACAGAGTTGCTACAGCAAAAGAAATCTTACAATCAGTTTTTCAAAAGTAAAAAGAGAAGACAACCTCTGTATTTTTGCTCCATGCACAAATAACTCTTTTTTATTCCAGTAAGAAGTTGACAATTACCATCCTGGTAATCTTCCTATCAAGATTGTCACATCTTCCCAGTTGTGTGGGAATACCACTCTTGTAAATTATATATCAAACAGAAAGGCAGGGAGCCTTCTCTAGACCTTGATTTTCAACTGCACTTGAACTGTTATTTAAGTGTGTCCCTGTCACAACTTATGCTACTGCAGGCCTATCCAAGATATTTAAATCAGATACGGCACTTGGTATTGATTTTATCTCTGCTGAAGCAATTTAGAACAATCTGTTTTGGTAGGTGCCAACACATTCCAAAAGATTAGGGAATTGTAATAATTATTCCAATGTATTACAATTGTGTTATCTTATTAGCCTTTAACCATAAAAATGAAATATATATAATTCTTTATGATAGGCTGGACTGAAATAAAGAAACATTATGGTATAAGAATTAACAGGCTTTTGCCTGAATACTTGTCCTTTGGACTAAATTTTAAATAAACAAGATATTACTTATATGCAATATTTGTTGATCTCACATTTTTTGATCAAGTAACTAGAAGATAGCATGAAACATCTGAATTAACCTGTTAATGAATATACAACTCATTGTTGGAATAACAAAACTAATTTCCATTTGCTTGTATTTCAGGTATCTTTAAGGTCCACCTTAAATTTTATCCATATAAACCTCAAACTTTATTTACCCTGCAGGGTCACACAGAGATAGAAAATAGGCATCCTGTCCCATGTGGAAGCACAATGCAGCATCACCAGCAGTTTATTATCCTTTTGCTGTGTGTTTTATCTGGGAGTATGAAGGTGGCCTGGAAAAAGAGCATGGTAAAAGGACAGTATGATGCCATATTGTTAACCACAAAGGACTACTATACAAGAGTACAGAATACAGGAGTGCAAGGATTGCATTAGCTTTTTTGGCAGCAGAGTGTGGCAGCAGCCAAAAAAGCTAATGCAATCCTTGGTTGCATAAACAGAGGCATAGAGTCAAGATCACCTGAAGTATCAGAACCACTTTATAAAACATTAGTAAGACCACATCTAGAATATTGCATCCAGTTTTGGTCACCATGTTAGAAAAAAAGATGTTGAAACTTTGGAAAAAGTGCAGAAAAGAGCAATTATAATGATTAAGGGCCTGGAGATTAAAACATATGAAGACTGGTGAAGGGAATTGGATATGGCTAGTCTATGGTGACATGATAGCAGTATTTCAATATTTGAGGAGCTGCCACAAAAAAGAGAGGGTCAACATATTTTCCAAAGCACCAGAAGGCAAGACAAGAAATGATGGATAAAAATTAATCAAGGAGAGAAGCAACCTAGAATCAAGGAGAACTTCCGAACAGTGAGAACAATTAACCAGTGGAACAGCTTGCCTTCAGAAGTTGTGGAAGCTTCATCACTGGAGGTTTTTAAGAAGAAACTGGACAGCCATTTGTCTTAAATAGTATAGTGTCTCCTACTTGAGCAGGGGGTTGGACTAGAAGACCTCCAAGGTGTCTTGCAACTCTATTCTGTAATTAACTAACTTTCCCAAGAAAGTTTATGGGGAAAAGAGATGTGGAGGCTATGGGGTTTTTTACATGTGATTTCAATTAAAAAATGAAAACAAACGAAGCTTGAACCATAACAGAACTATGTCAAACTGCCTTACTGTTAGCTTTAATTATTTGTGTTGTTGTGTTATCTGTTTTACTGGCATCTGTTGATTTTAATCTCACATACCTTCTTATTCTAAATGGTTTGGGAGAAACCATATTCAAGGCTGCTGACTTTATTTAATTCTTAAATTGGTTAGAATTATTCCTTTTCATATTTTGTATGAACCTTAAAGATATTCTGGATTCTAAAGCAAGGTGTGTGTTTGTGTGTGTGTGTGTGTGTGTGTGTGTGTGTGTGTGTTTCTGAAGCTATGGAACACATTTCTATAGGAATCGTTTAGTTCCCATTTATTTCCATTTTCTTAAGTCATCTTTGATTTAATTGATGATAACTTTAGCTCTATGTGGTCTAGTTTAAAAAGATGGCTTTAACTAGCATTGTGCAAAATGTTCCATCTTAGAACATTGCAACTCTGAAACAGATGTTCCAGAACTGCCAATTGTTCTGGAAATGGCCCATTTTGAGGTTAGACCACATCCAGAATGAATCATAATGACTCTTTTAAAGAACAGAATGTTCTAGGATAAAATGTTTCATGCATTTCTCATTTTAACTCTTTTACATGGTTTTATATATTTCTATCAATTGCCTATATGGCTTAGGTATGGAAAGGTGTGTCTATGTGTATGAGAGGGAGGGAGGGAGAGATATATAGTTAGTCTCTCTCTCTCTCTCTCTCCTTCTCCACACATGCACACAAACACATATACTACTCTATACCAAAGACCTTTGCTATGTAGAAGAAATCGATACAGCCAGCTAATTTGATAGCACCTAGATTCTAAATAGTTTGATGAAACATTGATTTTTATTATGAATTCTTTTCAGTAATAACGCATTATAAATGATTAGGAATAACCCACATTATAAATGATTACAAATAACCCCATTATTTTAATATCATCAAATCTATAAGCATCCATTGTTACTAAAAAGATTGGGCTTACGACAAATATATATATTTTAGAAACAAAACAGTTTCCCCAGTTAGTAAACAAAATATCAATTATGAACTGTGAATATGTATAATTTTTAAAATAACATATAGATAAAACAGAGAGTACATTATGGTTACCAAGATGATTTTCTATAAAGTTAAAATACCATACAAGCAAAGCAGATTCAATCTAAACCTTCTAGTTCTTGAAACATAAAGCTGACATCCTATTATTTTTAATGTTTTAATTGATGTATTTTTCTTATGTTTTTTTAGACTTATGTGCAAAGCTTCCCTTATAAAGTGCTTTTTCACATCCCTTTACAGTTATTTTTACACTGGAGTTATATTTTTTTTGTTTTTTTAAATGCAGTTACCTTTTTATAGCTGTAGCTCTAAAATATTTTGATTTTAAAAGAGAAAATAATTACTATAGGAATTAGCACACTGGAATGAGAAAACAAAATCCTTAGCTTTTCCTGAGCAGCGGGTTATACAATCAGTGCATTTTTATTCCTTCAT
This sequence comes from Sibynophis collaris, assembly GCA_036250565.1. Taxonomy (NCBI): domain Eukaryota; kingdom Metazoa; phylum Chordata; class Lepidosauria; order Squamata; family Sibynophiidae; genus Sibynophis; species Sibynophis collaris. Next base: position 181,727 of record JANHFK010005840.1, read on the forward strand.
TTCATTTATGAGCAAGTTTACTAGACGTCTTGGATTGGTTTGAAACCACCTAATGACGTCAATGGGGCAGAGAAATTAGAGCTAAGCTAGACAGCTGCAGTGCACTGAATCTACAGAGGCTTTATTCTTTTTTCTCATGGTGACACCCAAGACAGATATTATCCACCAGACACTCCTGGAACAGCACCAAAATAACAGTGTTTTCACATTCAGTATCTGGAAATGGCTGCAATTAGAACAGGTCAGAGAATCTTCAAAATTCTGTTGCACATTGTGATTATTAATAACAAAAGAAATAGTTGCTTTAATAAAGCTGCACAAACATTCACTGCAAAAGCTTATTACTGATCTCTAGCATTTTTTTTCAAGAGGGCAAGCGTTGTTTTATAGAGAAAACAAAAGTGGTGGTTTTCATTTACTTCTCTTTCCATAACATATACTTTTGTTCTTTTATGGCGTTAACTTAAAAGCCCAATAAATAAGAAGCATGGTTCAAGAAAACATCTTTAAAAAGAAGATCTTGGATACAAATTCTCTCCCTCTCTCTGTCTTTCTCTCTCTCTCTCTCTCTCTCACACACACACCAATAAATTATGGACCAATTATACACCACATATACAGTAATTCACACATTCCTACAAAGCATTCTAGCCTCTCCTGACTACTAAAAATAGCACCAACTCTATATGTGGAAAGCAAATTGATCCCACTCTTAGTTATTTCTTTTCACCTTATTGCAGCTTATATTGATTTTACAATTCTCTGATCACATTTTTTTTTCTAGTGGAATCCTGCCTTGCATTATGTACTAAACTTGACTTTAGGGAAATCATTAGAAAATATTACATAAGATAGTATAAAAATATAGGAGCGATGATTTGTATCTCTTATTGAATTACATGACTTCATGAGATATAGGAGAGATTTGCTCCTTCTTCAGATGGACTATTAAGAAAAGCTATCCCAAAAGAACAGTCTTCCGAGAACAGTTCCTTCCACATGGAAGAGTGTTCATCACCATGGTATCTAATGGATGCAGCTGCTGATTTTAAGGCCATACAAGGTGAAAGAAAATTCAGACTATGGACAGGGAAATTAGCAAGCAGCCAACACACAATTCCTGTGCCCCCCTTTTTTCCTAACCTTTTCCAATTCATGACCTAGAATTATTCCAAGAAACGGTTTTAATATGCAGTCACAGCCCCTGATTCACACAATGGCATCAGATGACATTATCATTCAGTTGTAATACTAGCTTGTTTATTGTCTTATTACAGGAAGGAAAAATATGAACAAACCAGGAAATAACAATAAAACACCTTTGCATCTCTGGTTAGGAAAATACATGATTGAAACAGGGGATTTTGCTGTAAGAAATTGGATGGTACTTCAGAGATTCTACTCCCTGGGGCTGCGTACATGTTTAGTTTCCAAGTCAACCAAAGAAGGAGAAGAAAAGGGAAAGGGAAAAGAAAGAAAAAGGAAATTATGCCTCTATATTAGATTAGTGACAACCAGTTTGGAGTAGTAAATAAGATGCCAGGCTGGAAACCACGAGATTGTGAGTCTTTGAGCCTCAGGAAGCAGGCAACAGCAACCCATTTCTGAAAAAGTTGCCATGAAAACTGCATTGATTTGTCCAGACAATTGCCAGGAGTCAAGACTGATAGAGAAGGAGGGAAGGAGGGCAGAACACCTATTGATATTGTAAACTTGTAAACTTATGAATTGAACATTGTACTGACATTAAAAAGTTGTAGTCTATTGAATTATAAAAAAGTTAAATAAATATAAGTACACATAAGGCATTCTGAAGTGATGGGAACTGCAGCTTGATTAGTAACCATATTATTAATCCTACCAAATAAACTCACTTGCAATCCTTCAGCAACTCTGAAAAAAACTTTTTTTTATATGTTCAAGAAGCTTGTAAATGCATATACTGAGATAGACAGACACAATAGATATGTGAAGTATGGATGTTAAATTCAAATTCCAATTGCAGCTTCCAGCAAAGGGACTATGGATGATAGCTATAGGCATTTGCTATCTGTAAACCTTTCCAGACATATGAATCTAAAGGAAGGTACAATTTTAAAAATCTACTTAATTCCCCCATTTCCTTTTCTCTTCCCCTTTTTCTAAACAGAACAGAAGTGTTAAACAGAACACTTAAGGATACAATTCAAGATATACAGTATGTTACAGTATATACAGTCAATGTATAATGATAAATTAAATGTATAATTTATACATTTGACAATGTATAAATGAAATTCTGCCTCTTCTGTTGGGTTTCCTTGAGTTATGTTGTGATTTTTTTGCTAGAAGAATAGAATAGAATAGCATAGAATAGAATAGAACCTAGAAGGGACCTTGGAGGTCTTCTAGTCCATTCCCTGCTCAAGCAGGAGAATCTATACCATTTAAGACAAGTGACTTCTAGTCTCTTCTTAAAAACTTCCAGTGATGGAGCACCTGAGATTTCTGAAGGCAATTAATCACTGGTTAATTGTCCTCACTGCTAGGAAGTTTCTCCTTAATTCCAGGTTGCTTCTCTCTTTGATTAGTTTGCAATCATTATTTCTTGTAGAAGAACTTTCTTTAAAAGGAGAACTAGAACTGATGTCCAGTTTTTGTATTTGGTTATGTTAGTTAATTGCCAGTAACACTTGTTCTAGTTCCCTGAACCCAATGCTGGCTTTAGAAAGTTAATTGGCAGACATAGCCATAACCCTTTTGCCTGGCCACTCCAGCTAAGTTCTTTTTATGAGAAAATAATTGGTCATATTAATTAATTAATTATATCTCATTTGGATTATTGAATGTATGATAGTCCTTGAAAAGTGTTCATAAAATACAGTGCAAAACAGAAAATGCAGATAATTTGGGAACAATTCCAAATTTGGGAACTTGTGAATTTGGTTCACTGGTTTTCTCTTTGTTTTCCTGTACTAGTCAAGAGGCTGATTCTGCTCTGCAAAACCTAAATCTATAAAATAGGAACTCAGAAGGTCAGAAGGAAACTTGGAGATCGTTCAATCCAACCTCCTGCCCAATGCAAGGATCAACTACTATAATACCAAGTCAATTCTTACAGAAATACCTAAGTGCTACACAAATTGTTTCAGCTGAGATACCTGAAGCTCCATCTTTTTCCTAATCATTAAGGCTTTGCCTGTAATTTTTTTCTTTCATAAATCAGGAAGCATAGCAAAAGAGATTAGTTCATATATTTCAGTAAACCAGGATTTTACAAAAATTAACAAGCCATATGGTCGGATTCCCCCAAAGACCTGAACCATAATGCCACAGGCTCACACATTATCTTAAAAGAATCAAAACCAACTGCTTTCAAGGATCTGAGACTAACAAAATTCATGTTTGGGAAAACTTGGGGAAATCTCAGCTGAAACAATTTGTGTAGCACTCAGATATTTCTGTAGTCATATATATGCATGCATACAATATATAATCATTTGGATTTTCTCCTCAAGCAACTATTTAATACAAACCCGTGGTTGTTTTTTTTTACTGCATATGGCTTATGCTCTCTTGAGTTTGCAGTTAAAAGCTTTCCCCATGTTCAGAATGAGTAATTGCATATGAGCCCCTGACAGCTATAGGGGAAAACATCTGAAGGTCACTGTTGCTATTTTTTTTTTTTTGCTTCAAGACAATACAATGATATGATGTATTCCCAGTTTTGCCAGTCAAATAAATTGCTGTGGAGTTCAGCATCATTAAAGTACAAATACAGCCAAACTGAGTCCTACTATTTACCCATTAAACTGAGCACTCAATAAAAGAATCAATTGGAATTTTTTTTAATGACTACCACGATGCAGAGATATGCAACTATTTTTTTATGAGTCATAACTATTTGCCAATTTTTGGTAAACAGCTTCCATATGGATTACATAAAAACACCCTGCCTCTTGCCCATTCACAACATATAAAATATGGGTGGATTTCTAAATATGTTTTTCCATAATTTATTCATTCATTTATTCGATATACACAGCTGCCCACCTAGTATGTGACTCTAGGCAGCTAAAAACATTAATCAAAGAATGGAACAACTATTAAAAGATTTCCCATCTGAGGTATCTGATGCATCCATAACAATTATACTCTTAGAACAGGTTTATTTAATCTCATTCAATGGCTGGGGAAAAGAGCCTGGTCATCAACACTTTATGAAAAACAGGTAAAACCAGAGATGTCTGGATCTCAGGCCTTTGCTACCTCCCTATTGGATCATGTAACTGTCTTTCAAGAGCATTTGAAAGCCTCAGATCAAGCAGTGGGCAATGGGCATATTATAGTATGTCCATACCATACCACTGCTGCATGAGCTGCATTGGCTCACAATTCTTTTGGTTTTCTTGCTTTTTAAAAAATCCCTGGTTTAATTATTGTTGTGAGAGTTGCCCAGAGTTGTGTTACAAAATGGGCAGTCATATAAATTCTTAAATTAACAGGGAAAAGATCTTCAAGTCTTTGGAGCCAGAATGTCCCTACCCATTGGGGAGAAATAACAACAGTGACATATTTTTAGGATTATTTTCACTGAAGAAGTTGGAGATGCCATGGTATGAAGTTGGCTGCAACCAAGTATATTTGATTTACATATTTATATTTAGTCAGGATTGCCTATTTGCCTCACTGGCCCAATTTCACAGATTCTGGGCAGCTTGTATAAAATTTATTTATTTATTTGTTACATTTATATGCCATCTATCTTGCAGTTTGAGGCAACTCTGGGCAATTAAATCAAATTGTAAGTCAAAATATCATAAATTCCATAAAAATACCACCACCTAAAAAAAGCCTTATTAAAACCAGCATTTCCTCCATAAAACTTTGCCACCTTATAATATTAATAATTGCATTTAATTTATGAGATGTAAGAAAGACAATTGCTTAGGGCAGTGATGGCTAACCTTTTTGCCGTCGTGTGCCAAAAGCAGGGGGGAGCACGGGGGGCGTGCATCCGCACCCATAATTCATTGTGCCCTGCCCCTGTGCATGAGCATGCGACCCCCCTGCTCTCCCTCTGATTTAAGCACATGATGTAGGCCCATTTTTTGCTGTCCCCAGGCTCCAGAGGCTTTCTAGGAGCCTGGGGAGGATGAAAATGGCCATCCCCATCCCCCCGGAGGCTCTTCGGGGGGCTGAAACAGCACATTTCCTGACTTCTGGTGGGCCTGGAAGGGCTGAAAATCAGCCTGCAGCGGAGCTGGGGCAACGTTCGCATGCCCACCAATATGGCTCTGTGTGCCACCTGTGGCACATGTGCCATAGGTTCACCATCACGGGCTTAGTGTAATACAGACATCTGTATTAAGTGTCCTGAGTTGCAACAGATCCTGAAGAAAAGATCTGATCCTATTTTGTGTGTATTAGCAAATATGCCAGTTATAAATGAAATTGGAGGACTAGAAGAATTAGCCCAAATAATTGCTTTAAAAAAGAAAGAAAATGAAAGTGATTTTTAAAAACCCATTACAAATCTAACTCTATACAGAATTTACCTTATGTGTAATTTAAACTCAGAATTCAAGGTTTGCTTTCTGAATAACAGAGTTGGAAGGAACTTGGAGGTCTTCTAATCCTGTTTGAGCAGGAAAACCTATATCATTTCAGACAAATAGTTGTCCAATTTTTTTCTTAGAAACTTCCAGTGTTGGAGCACCCTAACTATCAGGAAATTTCTCCTTAGTTCTAGGTTGCTTCTCTCCTTGTTAGTTTCCATCAATTGCTTCTTGTTCTGCCTTCAGGTACTTTGGAGAATAGGTTGACTCCCCCCTTCTTTTGGCATTAATCAATTAATTCTGTATTCATCTAGATTTATTTAAATCCCTATTATTTATTTTATGCACAGGACAAATTGCCTTTTTTTGTTTCTCTGTCACTCTGTGACAGAAAACAAGATTACAAAATTTAAATTATTTTAATGAATTTTAGGTTTTAATCTACTATCTGTAACAAGGCAACTTTATACAATTTATTTTCTCTTTGAAGTCATAATAAACGTTATTAGAATTATAGACAGTTCAGGCAGAATACAATGATGCTAAAACTTAATCACATTTCACAATCTCAGAGTCTGGTATCTGGAGATTATTCATTTAGGATTCTTAATTAGCTATTATGATACTAAGCATAAAATTAAAACAATGTCCCAAATGTATAGGGCAAAGTTACCCGTTACCTGATGCTAATGATAATCAATATTAAGTTGTTATAGAAATAATTATCACCCATGTTTGTTTGCAATCATTTAGGAACTGTACAGTATGAATATACAGAAACAATACTCTTATCCACTATGAACTGGGGATTGTAGCATTAGCCATAATGAGAAAGAGAATGTGAGATGATATCCTTAACATTTCCTCTGAGAAATATCTAGACTTCCTTGTACCATCCAATTTGTCTGCTGCCCTTAGATGTGATGAACAATGCTGCCCTGTTGCCAGTGCTGAAAGAGTACTCCCTTGCCTGTTGATAAAAAGTATTCTTCAACTTACAACCATTCATTTAGTGACCATTTGAAGTCACAATAGCACTGAAAAAAGTCCCTTATGACCATTTTTCACTTACAACCATTGCAGCATCACCTTCGTCACATGATAAAAACTCAGATGCTTGGCAATTGGTTCATATTTATGACACCTGCAGTGTCTCAGTCATATAATCATCTTTTGTGACCTTCTGACCAGCAAAGTCAACGGGGAAGCCAGATTCGCTTAACAACCTTGTTTCTAACTTAATAGCTGCAGTGATTTGCTTAACAACTGTGACAAGAAAGGTCATAAAGTGGGGCAAAACTCACTTAACAACTGTGTCACTTAGCAACAGAAATGTTTGGCTTAATTGTGGTCATAAGTCAAGGAATACTGTACTTATTGAATTTTTAAAAGAATGATACCTTAATTCAAGGGTCCCTAATTCCCCAGGCCGCAGCCCACTACTGGGCCTCGAACTTTTTGGAATCAGGCCATGGAAGTGGTGGGCAAACACCTGCAAGCACCTCCCCACCTGCACGAGCAGTGGGTGAATGCATGCGCACTCCATTTGCATGAGTGGTAGTTGAGCATGCCTGCCATTCATGCAAATGGAGCTGCGTGCATATGCGCTTGCCTTCCACATGCGCAGAACCATCCCCTCTCCAATTTGTCAGTCTACAAAGCCAAAAAGGTTGGAGAGCTCTGCCTTAATTATTTTAATTCTCATCTTATCAGTCAATTCACACTATTATACCATGCTTTCTTGAAAATTTAATACCAGTTTCAAACAATAGGAATTAAAAGTCATATTCTTAAACTGTGTTTGCAGTGCACTGAGAAATGATGAGCAATTTGAGGAGTTGCAGCTGCCAGAGCCAGGATACAAAATTATTTGTGTTTGTTTAGTTCTTGGATGGACCCACCATTTCTATCTGCACCTATAAAGATGGCATCACACATTCTATTTGCTGAGGCTCCTGCTTCATTTCTTCTCAGTGGAGACAGAAATAGCCTAAAAATAACCCATGAAAATCAATGAGAAAGTCCATTTCTGTCTGAAGATATTCGTATCATCATATTCATATAGCTGCTAACCCAGATACCACTGTAAGCTTCATGGATGGACATATTCTGGTCAAACCTTGGGAAATTAAGACTAATGAGTATTTGTAAACAAATAGAGCTGGGACTTACTTGTTGTGTAGTTATAGTTATTTCTCTAGCTTTCATTCCAACATACTGTATGTCCAGGAAGAAGGACATTTATATATAAATTTGTTATATTACAACTTATATACCACTCCAATCACTCCAACTTCATCAGATAATGAAGTTGAGAACATTACTTATTACATATAATGATACCATATTAAAATGCAACTTAGAACCAAAAATATTAAAAGCCATAAAAAAACGGCAAAATAAATCATAACCATCAACACAATTGGACCTATCATAATAATAATAATAATAAAATTTATTTTGTATACCGCCCTATCTCCCTGTTGTGAACAGCCAGGTAAAAGACATAAAGGACAACAGAATAAATACATGAATACATAAGTACAAACAAAACTCACATAACATGGTAAAAACCTTATTAAAAACATTATAATAATTGGCCATTAAAACCCCGTAGGAATTTAAAAACAAAACCCCACACCCACAGCTAAAATCCCCTAGTTAAAACTCACGACAGGCCAGACAGACTGAAAAAATGGGTTTTTAGGGCTCGGCGAAATAGGCGCAGGTCCAAGATAGTTCTTATCTCCGAGGGGAGTTCGTTCCAGAGGGTGGGTGCTGCCACAGAGAAAGCTCTCCCCCTATAGCAGATAGAGAGAGAGGGGCGTCATTTATTTTTATTCCACCTTTATTATTTTTAGTAGGCAAATAAACCGATACTTGTTCCTCTTATTTCTCCACAACAACAACCCTGTGAAATAGGTTGAGCCGAATGAGAGTGACTGACCAAAGAAACAAAACCAGTTTTAATGCCTAAATCAGGACTAGAACTCAGAGTTTCTAGTCTGGTGCCTTATACATTAGACCAGTGGCCCCAACCTTTTGGGCACCAAGGACCTGTTCATTGGAAAAAGGTTTTTCTATGGACTGGAGGGGGCGTGATTTGCACAGACCGGTTGCTGGCATGCCACAGACCTGTGCTGGTCCACGGACTGGAGGTTGGGGACTCCTGCACTAGACCAAACTGGCTCATTGGAAAGCATATTTCGCTTTCTGTTTCAGTGGCAATCTATTACATTGGGACAAATCTGTGTGCCACTTGAAAGAGATTCTGACTGTGTCGTTGGGAAGTGGGGAGTGACTTAATTCCTTGAAGCTTTTGAAACCCCCTTTTCTGCTCAATTTGCAGAAAAATAAAAGGGAGTTGGTTCATATAACCGAACAGAGCATTTCTCGGAAAGCACCTTGTTGCCCAAGTTCAAGCACAACAGATCTTGATATAAAACCAGACAGAGCCTAAGGGCTCTTCCGCATTGCAACTGCTACCCAATGTGAGAACTGGTAGAAAACTATGCCAACTTACAGAAGGGCTGGCTACCTTTCCAACCCCTACTCTGCCTTGGCAACAAAGCAGACAGGAGGTCTCCCTGCCCCAGAAGAGAGAAAAAGGGTGGGAAACACCTCCTTGGATGCCAACAGGCACATGGGATTATATCTTTTCTTCCCCATCTCCCCAGCCACATTTCCCCGCCCCCCAAGAATAACAGAATAATAGAATAACGAAGTTGGAAGGGACTTTGGAGGCCTCCTAGTCCAACCCCTTGCTCAAGCAGGAAATCTTATACCATTTCAGACAAATGGTTGTCTAATCTCTTCTTAAAAACCTCCAGGGTTGGAGCACCCACAACTTCTAGAGGCAAGTCGTTCCTCTGAATACTTGTTCTAACTGTCAGGAAATTTCTCCTTAGTTCTAGCTTGGTTCTCTCCTTCATTAGTTTCCACCCACTGCTTCCTATCCTGTCTTCAGGTGCTTTGGAGAATAGCTTGATCCCCTCTTCTTTATGGCAGACCTTTAGATATTGGAACAATTCTATCATGTCACCCCTAGTCTGGCTTTTCATTAAACTAGACGTACCCAATTCCTGCAACTGTTCTTCTTATTTTTAGCCTTCTGTCCCCTAATCAGCTTTGCCGCTCTAATGCCTGTTTTCCTGGCAGTAAACAGAACCCCTCCTCACAATAGAGTAGTGTGAAGAACTACCTGCTCCAGCTTCAGAGAAAGTGAATCTTTATGGTGCCAGGAGAACAGGCACCCAAAAGGTCTGCTTCCTCTCAATCCCTCCCTGTTTCTTCTGTCACTCATGGCAAGAGAGATGCGAGAGGTGGCATGAAAGGAGAGGAGGGCCTGACTCGGTTGCTGCCAAAAGTCAACAGATGCTAAGAACCAGGGATCAAGAACCAATGGGCTGTCTTCAGAAAACTCAGGTGGCTACCTGCAGAAAGGTAAGCCATATCTCAGAACAATTCACTACTGATTGACTGCTCAGGAGAGCTTGAATTGGCCAAGGTACAAGATGACATTTAAAAAAAAAAATTATATGCCGCCCTTCTCCGGAGACTCAGGGCGGTTTACAATGCGCTAAGCAATAGCCTTCAAACTTTTGTATATTTATACAAAGTCAGCTTATTGCCCCCCCCCCCAAACT
>JANHFK010005840.1:281494-301074 GCA_036250565.1 Sibynophis collaris
TGGTCTCAGGATAGTCTTACTATTTTTATAATTGGTATTATATTTTATAATATTAATTATATAATTATCATTACTAATTTTATAGGAGTCATGGAGGCACAGTGGTTGGAATGCAGTATTTCAGGCTAATTCTGCTGACTGCCAGGAGTTCGATCCTGACCAGCTCAATGTTGCATCAGCCTTCCATCCTTCCGAGGTTGGTAAAATAAGGACCCAGATTGTTGGGGGCAATATGCTGTCTCTGTAAACCATTTAGAGCACTGTGCTCTAAGTACAGGAAAGCACTGTGAAGCAGTATATAAGTCTTATTGCTATTATAACCTGGATTATTTTGGATGGGATTATACTATATATCACTATATATAATTGTAAAATAAGGCAAAATCTCAGCAGCATTTGGGTGTCCTTGCTTATTTTCCTGAAACCTCGTTATGTGATAATAAAATACTGAAGAAACAGAAAATAGTGTTTTGATTACAGTACTACAAGACTAGTAAATTCCTTTTACTTACTTTGTTGTAATAATGCTTTTTCTCGCTCTGTCCTCTCACTTTTTTTCCATTCGGCCTGTCTTCTCAGCCATTTTTCTTCCATTTCATCAGAAATGCTATCCTACCAAACAAGCAAATAAAGCCACCAACCAGTTGAAATATATATAGGCAACAGTTCTGCCTATCAATGCATTAAAATCAGAGGTGAGATTCTACTGGTTTGGACTGATTCGGGCATACCAGTAGCTCCGATGACCACGTTCACTCCAACGTTCAGTTGGGCCCACCCACCTGCCCCCGCGCTATACTGACCTATATTCCTTTCTTTGAAGCCCAGCTGATTGGCGCAGCAGAGCGGATTGCTGCGCCTCACCTTTTACTCACCAGGGCAGTAGAAGGTAAGTTGTAGAGCTTGTTTGAAATGCACTGCGTGTGGGGGGATTGCTCGTTCAGCGCGTGCGCGAAGTGTGGGCTTGGCGCACGCGCTTAGCAAACCAGTTGTTACACCAATTGAATCGCACCACTGATTAAAATATGTTATTTATATTAAACAGGGTATTGTGGTCCAATAAAAAAAAATATTCCAAAAGTCATCATGAATTTATGCTCATTCAGTTGTGTGGATTAACTGTAATCTCATCAGCACACAAGAGGATTTAAAGTTGACTTATTGTCTCCTATGTGAGACATTGCATATACGACTTTTTTAACCATGAACTCCATGGGATATTGAGAAATCACAAGCGCTTTTCACCAAAGGCAAATATGTGTCTTTTTCCAGGTTGGGAGGGAAGAATTATAAACCTTAGGTACAAGCATTCATTTAGTGACTGTTCAAAGTTACAATGGTGCTGGAAAATTATGACCATTTTTCACAATTACAACCATTGCAGCATCCCTATAGTGATATGATCAGAATTTGGATGCTTGGCAGCTAGTTCATATTTATGACAGTTGTAGTGTCTCAAGGTCACCTTTCATTTGCAACTTCCTGGCAAGCAAAGTCAATGGGGAAGCCAAATTCACTTTACAATTGTGTTACTAACTTTATCAACTGCAGTGATCCACTTAACAACATGCCAAAAAGGTCATAAAAGGGGGTAAAACTCGCTTAACAACTCTCTCACTTAGCAACAGAAATTTTGAGCTTAATTGTATGTTATGACTACCCATACTGCTTTCTGCAAAATATGAAGAATTCGCCAGTTGCTTGCACATTTGCATACTAAAATAGTAAGAATTTTAAAAAGCCAAAATTTAAAAATACACTTGTGGATAAAGATTTTTTTTTAAAGGAAGAAACTATTTTCAAAATAAAAATAATAAGTTCTAAGTAAGAAAAGAGTTTAATTTCTGCATTCAAATAAGTTTTGAGAATAAAAATTGCTCTGCATAATAAAAAGTTTTTGACCAGAGCCCTATAGAGATAGGTAAGCAAATAGGTAATACATAGCTAAATAAAGGAGGGGGGATAGAGAGAGGTTAGCCCCTGAGCACTGTCTCCCCATTGCAGCAACTCATTCCATCAAATGCACTCAGCTGAACAGCCTTGCTCTCCCACATTGCAAAAGGTAGGCCCCAAACCATTCACCAATTGCTTTCACAAAGATATCAAGTAATACACTTTGTTTCCCATTACAGTTTTTCAAAAGGACAGCTCTCACGAATAATTCCTGTCCTTGATGTTTATGGGATATTCATTAGGAATCAGGGATAATACTTTACAGTATGGATAGCCTCCATGTTTTCTTCCACTTGAGGTCCCATCAGGAGAAAGACCAAATAAAATGGAGAAGAAGCTGCACATCCAGTAAGGAATCAGATAAGATAATTTTGGAGGATGTCAAAAAATGCTTAAATGTATTTCAAAGTATATCGGACTCCATCCTGTACTTTGCCCCATGCAAATTTTGGACGCTTTACAAGGATAGCTCCATATGGACTGCCTTGCAGTAGTCACACATTGTGGGAAAGCCACTGCCAACTGAAGGCTCGTGTGAAAAGGTGTTTCTGTTGTATCTCCAAATTATAAATATGGCTCCTAAATCCATGAATTTGACAAATGTACTTCATCAATTTTTAGATGGCAATTTAAATCTTTACCTGGTACATACGAAATGTATTCTTCAGATATTTGTATTCCTTCTGCATTGTACCTGAGGGTGGAAAAAAGGGAAGAAGTCATGTATTCCATGCATCCAGGTCATAGCACTATAAACTGACTCAAATTTGGTACTGACTCAAACTTTTTTCTCTAGAAAAGAATTAATGAAGCCAGGTGTGCTTCAAGAGAATGTTTTAATTGTCCCAGTCATGGTGATGTTTTTGCTAGGAGACTATTTCCTAATTCTTGCTAGGAGCTGCCTATTCCAAAATATTAGGAAGTAACTGACAGGGAAATATTTCTTCCCTCATTCTAGTTAGGAAGAAGAAGGTTGGGTGCAGTTTGAGAAAGATATGGAGAGTGGAGTTAGAGATTTGTAATGTCTTCAGCTGTGATTATTTTCCTAGAGATCCAAATAGAGAAGACAATAAGGTCCGCTTAGCCCATCTCCAAGCATCCTATTTGCAACCTCCCAGCATCTCAAAACTACACCAATTAACGTCAGCAACAAAATAACTCAAGTTTGGCAGTGCAATTTTGAGTCAGGTTCTGGAGCTTGGGAAAGGGGGTGAAACTGGTCTTTTGTCTCCCATATGCCCGACTTTTCCTCACCCATTAAACTCCCCCTCCCCCAATGGTAAAAACCAGGTTCTTTTGAACTTGAGAGAAAGTTCCCATCCAAGATCTCCAACTTCCTTTCCCATCCTTAAAAAACTTCCTCAAACACATCTATTCTTTTGAGACCATGGCATCTGAGGCTGATGCCTTCTCATATCTTTCTGCCCTCATAAGTCTCTCCTGCTAGTTGTAAACGCTGTTTTTCTCAAAATGGTGAGATTAACAAGGTTTCCTTTTGAAGGCAACTTTCCTAATTCTCAGCAAGGCTTGTCCAATTCTTCATATTTCTAACTTGAACTGAATTTGGCTTCTGGCTTTTACAGTCATTAGGGCATTTCCCACCCTGAGGGAAGTTCTTCTAAGGTACCGTTCAGGGGTGAAATCCAGCAAGTTCTGACAGGTTCTGGAGAATCGGTAGCAGAAATTTTGAGTAGTTTGGAGAACCAGCAAATACCACCTCTGGCTGGCCCCAGAGTTGGGTGGGAATGGAAATTTTGCAGTATCCTTCCCCTGCCATGCCCACCAAGCCACACCGGTAGTAAAACAAATTGGATTTCACCACTGGTACAGTTAGATGTTCTACCTGATCAAAGAAATCAATGCTGCAATCAAAACTATCCAAGTAAACTGTTAAGTTACAATACCAAGTTCTTTTACTATTTGGAGTTTGCCCACATGGTCCTATGTAAGTGGATCTTTGACCTCAACAGAGGAAAAAAATGAAAAGAAAGTTATACTGATATAGAACATCTTAGGGAGGGAAAACCATTTTGCTTCTCAAAACCTTAACAGTTTCTGCCTGAAACTTCCTGCAATGACACAGGGCATCCTTGCAAAACAAAGATGAGATGGCTAGGAGATTTTTTTTTATTTTTTTTGTATAGCATTTGAATGTTGGAAATCCCTCAGTGAAATCAGGTGAAATATTCTAAGCTTGTTTTTCTTCAGTTCTTTTCTAGTTAAGGCTTTCACCAACTGGCTAGTCAAGGTTTCTTATTGATAAGTTTTTGTTTTATTTTCACTATTTTAAGATTGTTGACTTTCCTGTGATTTCTTAACTTCTCTTCAATGTGCATTTCGCTACCATTCATCATGCTAGGGGTGAATGTTAGCCGCAAAGGACAGTTTGATGTATCTGAATGGCAGCAGGTTGGGAAAGACTGGCCCAATATTTCTATTGAATCTGTCACTGATTTACTTTTAGTTAGGATTTTTAACACATTGCACTTAGTGAAATACAGAAGATCACTATTTCTAGTTTAACAATTTTCTCCCTTTCTGTAGATGTTAGGACCAGAGTTTACTGTGCCAATTTTGATTAAAATTGCCTTGTCAGGATTCTGATATTGACGTCTACAAGCACTTTAAAATCTATCGTGGCTTTAAGACAAATAATATCTGCAGTTTCACATAACTCATATATTTCCTTCCTTTATAGAAACTCGATTTACACATATGGGTTTTGCAATAACAACATGCATGAACAGATAACAAATATATCTGTGACTGGTAACATAGAAAATTCAGTCTACAAGTATTTAAGATATTAAAATAAGTTGCTTGTTGATTTTTTTCAATTCTACACACACATACCAATCAAATAGTTTACAAATTGCTCTGGGTTTGTAAAAAGAGAGAAA
The DNA here is from genome assembly GCA_036250565.1 of Sibynophis collaris. Taxonomy (NCBI): domain Eukaryota; kingdom Metazoa; phylum Chordata; class Lepidosauria; order Squamata; family Sibynophiidae; genus Sibynophis; species Sibynophis collaris. The sequence continues at coordinate 286,348 of JANHFK010005840.1, forward strand.
GCAGTTTGGATCCTTATGTAGTTCTAAATGCAATAGCAACAGCTGATGGAAATGCAAGTCTCTCTCTCTCTCTCTCTCTCTCTCTCTCTCTCTCTCTCTCTCTGTGTGTGTGTTTAAGTCAGCATTGATTCCTGGCAACTGCCTGCAAGTCCCTGGCAAGATTTTAGAAGTGGTTTACCATTGCATTCTTCCTAGGGCTAAGAGAGATGACTAACCTAAGATCACCTAGCTAGCCTTGTGCCTAAGGCAGGACTAGAATTCACAGTCCCCCAGTTTCTAGCCTTGTGTCTTATCAACTATACAACTATAACAAACTGGTGTATTAATCATCTCACTTATCTATTTCTAATTTCCTTTGTGAAACAACTCTGTGTGCTGAAGTTCCAGTACACGTGTAGGCATGAGACAAATAGATAGCCCTGCATCATACCCAATTTTTCTTGCGCAGTTGCCCTCTCATTCCGTAACTCTTTCTTATACTGCTCTTCCAGGTTATTCACTTGCATTATGTGAAATCCTTGAATCTCCCTGTCAAGACAACATAACAGCAAAATAAGGTAAAAGAGGCGTCTGCACTTGTGCTCTGTTAAATCCTCTAGTTAGTATGTCTTCATAATAAACTTAAAGAGATATACACAGAGTGGTAATGTTGCCTTGGTGAGAAGCTTTTCTCTTGTACAAATGACAGCACCTGTTTTTTTTACCAATTTACTGTACAGTCTTTAATCATATCTGAAATAATATCCAATCTGGTTATAAAATATCCTTTACATTTCAGGAAGAGTTTCTTAGGAAAATTCAGAAGGACTCAGATACTCTATGGGGGAAGGGAAATCTACAAAAATGAATGTTGTGTTTACCTGAACGTTCGTTCTATGTGCACTGCGTGACAGTCCAAGGAATGGGTAATACTCTCATTCAGTTGGCTGGAGACCGGGTTAAAATATACATGGCTATGCCTCCTTCTCCTTTGCTTCCCCAGTTCATTAACGAGAGAGGCACAGAACCGGCACATTACTAGTACCGTAACATTGAGAACACCGGAATCTGTAAGAGACATGAAAACGACAAAAAAACAGAAGGGAAGGATTGGACTGTCACGCAGCGCACATAGAATGAACGTTCAGGTAAGCATAACGTTCATTCTCCTGTGCGCTGCTTAGAGAGTCCAAGGAATGGGATATACCCTGGTTACATATCCCTCGGGCAGGGCGAAGAAGAAGAAGAGTCTTGGTCAGCCACGACAGGTAACACCTGCTGAAGGACCCTCCATCCAAAAGAAGCTTCAGCCGAAGCATACTTGTCAATCTTGTAAGTGGTGATGAATGGCGTGGCCGAGGACCAAGTGGCAGCCATACAGATGTCCAAGATAGAATCCTGGGTGGCTCAGGCGGCCGAAGTAGCAGCACTTCTTGTCGAATGCGCCACATCCAGTCGGAGACGGCTTGGACTGATGCTTGTACGCCAGGGCAATGCACGCCTTGATCCAACGTGCAATCATGGATGACGACACCTTGGAGCCCATCGTCGATGGCTGGAAGGCCACAAAAAAGGACTCTGACCGTCTAAAAGAATCAGTCCTCAATAGGTAAATACGCAAAGCACACCTGATGTCCAAGCAGTGCCATTGACGCTCACGGTGTCTGACGGGATGCAGACAGAAATCTGGGAGGACGACCTCCTGGGCGCGATGAAACCACGTGTTAATCTTGGGCAAAAACGTGGGGTCCAGACGGAGAACAACTCTATCCTTATGAAATATGCAGAGATCCTTGCGAATGGATAAGGCCGCTAGCTCTGATACTCTGCGTGCCGATGGGACTGCGACCAAGAAGGCCGTCTTAATTGTCAGGATCTTGACTGGAACGGAGACAAGAGGTTCGAAAGGAGTATTCGTGAGCACCTGCAATATGAGAGATAAGTCCCAGGTGGGGTATCTGTGCACCGTAGGAGGGCGAATGTTTGCAGCCCCTCGTAGGAAACTACATATCCTCGGATGTTGAGAAAGAGAAAGGGCAGAGTCGGTATACAAAATAGTAGATATGGCAGCAACCTGCCTACGCAAGGTGTTGGTTGCCAGACCACGTTCGAGACCAGATTGAAGAAAGTCGAGAACAGTCGGAACTGACGCCGTTCTAGGGTCGTTATTCCTTGTGCCACACCAACAACTGAATGTCAGCCAAGTGACTTCGTAAATGCGTGCCGTGGAACCACGCCGTGACACCTGAATAGTATCAATCACATTAGAAGAATAAAATTCACTCCTTAACTTCTCCCGCTCAACCTCCAGGCGGCTAATTGTAGCTAGTGGGGATCTGGATGATAAATGGTTCCCTGAATCAGGGAGCACTCGTTCAGCGGTAGCCTCCATGGTTCGGAGATCGCCATGCTCTGAAGATCAGCAAACCAGGCCCTGCGTGGCCAAAAGGGAGCAACGAGAATGACCTCTATTAGCTCCTGGAGAATTTTCTGGACAACCCAGAGTGGGAGGAAAGGTGTACAGGAGGTCCGGAGGCCACGGACAATGAAGTGCATCTATCCCTCAGTCCCCGGTGATCGGAACCGAGAGAAGAATCTTTGAAGTTGAGCGTTATAATGAGTCGCGAACAGGTCCATCACCAGAAGGCCAAACCTGACCGTGATCTGGCGAAAGAGATCCGGGTGGAGCTGCCACTCCACTGGATCCATGGCTGTACGACTGAGCCAGTCCGCCTGGATGTTCGCAGAGCCAGATATGTGCTCCACTCTGAGTAACGCAAGGTGACTCCCCGCCCACCTGTCGAGGTCCAACGCCTCCTGTAACAAGTCCTTGGACTGCGTGCCCCCTTGGAGGTTTATGTGGGCCTTGGCTGTTACATTGTCCGTAAGCAGGAGGACCTGACGGTCCCTCAGGAGAGGTAGAAAATGGTGAAGAGCCAGGTGTGCCGCCTGAAGTTCTAGCCAATTTATGTTGTGACATAGGTCGGAATGGGACCATCGACCTTGTACCATTCATCCCAAAAGGTGTGTGCCCCATCCGTGAAGGCTCGCGTCCAAAGTCAGAACCAGAATCGGGCAGTCTAGAAAAAGACAACCCCTCTCCATGGCTGAGGAGGTCCACCATGTGAGGGACCTGTGGATTGCTTGTGGCCACTTGATCCTTTTGGACGAGTGAGCGAGCCCCAACTTCTGACTGGGCAACAACATCCATTGTAAGGGCCTGGAATGGAGCTTGGCCCATGGCACAATGTTGAGACATGAAATCATTTTTCCCAGCAACTGGGACAGGAGGGACAAAGGAGGCCTGTGTGAGCCCATCACAGTCCGCACCATCACCTTGAGGCTAGCGAGTCGTTCGTGGGAGAGAAAGACACGTCAAGTGACCGTGTTGATCATTGCACCAAGGTGGGATATCTTTGGGGATGGTACGAGATGACTCTTTTCCACGTTGATGGAGAACCCATGACCCTGAAGAGCCTCCAAGGTAAGTCTTAGATCCCGATCGGCGAGGGTTCTGGACGATGATATAAGGAGGATGTAACTTTGGATGCAAACAGACCGGAAACGGAGGGACGCGGTCACCACGGCTAGTAGCTTGGTAAAGGTTTGGGGTGTGGAGAAAAGGCCAAAGGGGAGGGCACGGTACTGGTAATGTAGACCATCGAAGGAAAAATGAAGAAAATTGCGATGCGAGGGCCATATTAGAATATGAAGGTACGCCTCTTGCAGGTCGATGGAAGTAAGCAGGTCGCCCTTGCGAATGCAAGCCAGGATTATGTGCAGCGACTGCATTTTGAAGCACCTGTAACGGACATGTGTGTTCAAGCACTTCAGATCCAATATGGCCCTGTTGCCGCCGAATTTCTTGGTTACGAGAAAAAGTATGGAATAGAAGCCGCGACCCCGTTGGCAGGGCGGAACCTGCTCTATGGCCCTGATGTTGAGAAGATGGTTTATCTCGGCAATCATTTGAGACCTTTTCTCATGGTTGTTCGGAACTGAACACTGCATGAAATGACTGAGGGGGGAATGAAAACTCCAGGGAGAGAACGAGAGTTATTGTCTGTAGGATCCAGGCGTCGGTAGTTGTCTGTCTCCAATGGCTGGCAAATTCCCCTAGACGGCCGCCAATAGGGGAAGCTGCAGGAATGTCATTTGTGGGTCAGAATCTGGACCCTCGAAATGGCCTCCTGCCCCGCTGTCTGGAACGTTCCCGAAAGGTAGGACGGTTGTATTGTCTATCGTTGTATTGAAAGGGCTGACGTTGGGAGGGAAAGTAAGAGACACCGGAGTCTTGCGGACGAAAAGGAGGCCTACGATAGGGATAGGGAAACTGCTGTTCACATCTGCGGTACAAATTGGGCAAGTACTTTCTGTGGTTCCTGCCTTCCACGAAGAGTGGATCCAAGGTTTCACTGGGAACCCCTTTTATATGGGCCTGAGGTGAGACACCATTTATTCTTGGCGTCAACTTGCCAGGACTTCAGCCATAACAGATGGCGAGAAGATGTATTGGAAGCCAATGCCCAGGCAGTGAATTTGGCCGAATTCAAGGTAGCATCAGCAGTATGAAGTACTCATGCCAAAATAAGTTGGTCGATGTGGGCCTGTCAGGAATGGGGTGTTCGTCGTCAGACAGGTTGTAGTCCATGGGATCCTCCTCAATCGGAAGAGACCTGCCACTGTGCTGCGAAAAGGGTCGAGGTTCTGATTCAAATTCCGAGGCGCCTTCAAAGATCTCGGAAGGTGAAGGCCTGGAATGATGAACCACCTCTGAAGGTGAAACACCTAGGCCCTGTTTGCCGAGGGAGCATCAATGCCCTGAGAGATAGTGGAGGCAATCAGGTCGCGTATCTCCATGGAAAGATGGGAGGCCTGTGAGCCTTCATGGTGTAGGCCGGCAGCAGTGGGAATGAATGTTGCTGATGGCAGGCAAGGCCTAGAAGTCAAGTCTGAAACACCCCGGTCCAATTGAGAGTTCCCAGATGCCAACTTGATGGGGTAGCAAGGTAAGTCATCAGAGTCCTCCATAGGGGTAGGCAACCAAGCAGAAAGAATCCCCTGTGGCAAAAGGAGAGCATCTTGAGGGTGAGAGGTCTGCATAGTGACTGGATCTATGGTCCTGTCAGAATCCCTTCAAGAATGGACTAATTTACGTGCCTTAGTATAATGTTTCTCTGAGGCCTTGTTGCTATGTTTGGCCTCCTTGTCAGTAGATGATGATTTGGACCTAACCGAGGTAGACTTAGAGGTAGGCCTGGACTCCCTGTGAGCAATGGACCCAGAGCTATGTCGCCTGGGGGGTGATTGACAGGCAGAATGAGGCTGTCTCCTTCCATCTAAATACGAGGTCCGGGCACTATGTGTAAAGGATGAAACATTGAGACAGAACTCAACTAATAAACAAAAAACCGACAGTATCTCAAACTAGAATTAAGAGGCTTGAAACAGAGTACAAGAAAGGACCGACGGTACGATTCGTATATGAACAATCAGACAAGCAAAATGGTGCCCAACCGATGAAACATCTGGTGGAATACCCGGGTAAGCCGAAGAAATTAGCACCGTCTATAATAGGCTCCTAAACAGTTGCCGTTGACGAGAACAACAGAGGCTGCAATGCAGAACGCCTTCACTAAGCGGAGAACCTTGTCCTCAAAACAAATAAAAAATAATAGTATTGGCACAAAGCCGGCACAGCGGCTCCCTGTGCTGACAGAAAAAATGGGCCTCCAACTGACAGGTTCAGATAGGCGCGAAGGCGACAACACGGCTATTTTGCGCAATCAGAAATGGCTCGGCAAGGAACAACTCAAAATGGCGCGAAGCCAGCACCATGGCTTCAAAGCGCGAAAAACAGAAAATGTTGCGGCTAAATCCAAGGCACGGAGAAGCTGACACCACAGCTTTGCTATCCACTAAACAGAAAATAAAGCGATGGCGAGGAAAAGCCGGCAAAAACGGCTTGCAAACCTGCGCCCCAAAAGCACTGGGTTGACAGCAAAGCCCACCTCGCGCAACGGTTTACTCACGATATCTTGACAGGAGTCCCAGTGAGTCAATCCAAAGACAGAAAACCAAGCCGCGAAGCCTCAGAGGTTCATGGAGTCGAAGGAAAACAATCTCTCCCAGCCGGGAGAGACAGCAGATAGTTCCCAAAAATGTCCAGTAAAAGGTAGAAAATGTTCCAAATGAGCGCAGAATAACTCGGAGCTGAGAAAAGAAGTCGGTCTCCCTTGCAGACCGAGTTAATGAACTGAGGAAGCAAAGGAAAAGGAGGCATGGCCATGTAAATTTTAACCTGGTCTCCAGCCAACCGAATGAGAGTATTACCCATTCCTTGGACTGTCTAAGCAGCACACAGGAGAACTATGGAGTTTTTATTCTTATTGTATGATTGTGACAGGTAAATCACGTAGTATACTAATTCAACTTTATGTTCATTTAATTGCCATGCTACCTAGTTTTTACCTCATAATAATCCAAATAAGAATGTCATAGGAGTTTGGGGTCAAAAACTTTGTTAAAATTGAATCAGTTGCATATAATATAGCTGATTCAAAGATCATATTCAAAGAATACTCATCAATGCTTCCTTTACTGACTATAGAAATGTATTTCCTTTCAGTTTTCTACTCTTCAGTAATTATAGAAATTATTTGGATAAAGGGATACAAGGCATGCTTAGTTCCAGACAACAGAAATAATATTCAGCATTAAACTGAAGTGGGCTGCAAACAACAGCATTAAATTTAACAGAAACAAATCAGTATTCTTAACTTAGGAGGCAAAATTAGAATACATGATTGCAGGATAAGACTTGATGAAAAATATTGTAAAAAATAAATCTTGAAAAAGTGGTTGGCCGCAAAGTAAGTACAAGATAGCAGAATAATTGGTTATAAAAAAGGCAAATATAAATTTAGATCACCTTAAGATGAATATAATTTTCAAATTATGGAAAGTATCTCTTATTTTATTGTGCTATGCTCAGAGTCCATCGTGAGATGCTGTGTGGGTTTTGAGCACCACACTCAAAAATACTTAAAGAATAATTTCAGAAAAGGAGGGGTCTAAAAATTAAGTTCTGAAGAGATATTGTTGGAAATGTGTATGTGTTATCTAGAAAAGAAGATCTGAGAGGAGATAAGAAAGCACTAATGAAAAATGTCACACAAAAGGACAAAACATGCTGCCCATGATTCCAGAGCAAAGATATAGTATAATTACTGTAATTTCAGTTATAGGATGGCAGTTTCCAATTGAATGGATTTTCAAAATGAAAAATAAACACCACACACACTTTTTCAAAAAGTGAGAATAGTTTGACACTAGAACCAATAATCACTTTATCTGGATATGTTCAAGTGGAGACTAAAGAACCACATGTTATGAATGTGTTATTTTGGATACCAGCGTTGAGCAAGGGTTTCAGCTTGGTGACCTAATTGGTCCCTTCTAACTCTATGAATATAATCAAACTATATGGTGCTAGTTTCAGCTTGGGCCAGTCATTCTCTCTCAGCCCTAAGAAGCCCTTGGAAGGAGACAATGGCAAAGTACTTCCAAACTCTTACCAACATACACACGCATACACACAATCCCCTCCCTCTCTATCTCTCTCATAGTAAATTTAAAGGTCGAATTATTTTCCTATAGAGTCAGATAAAGCAGATATAGATATTATAAACTGTTAGAGATAGAAAATAATTTTACAGTTTCATATTGTTTTTTAAAGCATATATTCTTTCTCAGAATAATGAATGGGAAGTTTTGTATGTAGGAAATTTGCCTTTAAATACCATCTTGGAATTGGCATATTTGACACCCCTAAAAAGTTGAAATCTGTTACAATCCAATTATTTTTGCAAATATGGAATTCTCAATGTTTTATATTATGTACTAGACAGATGGGCTGTGTAATAGCGTGCTAATTCAGTTTGAACTTTATGATCATGTTAGTGTCTTTTGAATATCTAGATAAAAATGTTCAGCTAGCTGCTGAAGATATCTTCAACACACTAACACAGATTCATATAATGTGCTTATGTGATATACTGGATACATTTAAGTAGTTATTGTACAGATTAATTTTGGTCTGCAAGATTAATTGAGTTGGCAAATGTTAATGAACCTTCAATGACTAATAGTTTTAAAATTAGCAGGAAGACAATTGAAATGGATACTATATTGCACATTCAGTTACTAATCTTCAGCAATTATATTTGATCTAAATATTTATTTTGCATTTGAACAAGTACTTTATTGCTTAAAGATTCAAATTGAAAATCCTAGCTGAAGACAATTTAAATACTTGAACTGCATATCTCATTCACATAAATTCCCCTTCTCTTATTGTAAAATAAATGACGTAAACGTTTAATTGGGTAAAATGAGTATATGTAATATTAGCTGTGATTTATATATGAATATTTCAATTTGGGGGACTTTTTCCCTTTTCTCCTTTTTCAGATAAGTAAAAAAATACATTTTAAAAACTATTTGCATTTTTTTTTTTTGCATATGGTTATCTCCCCAAAAACCTGTTTATAATGATGATGAAGCAATTATATATAAAGCTCAGTTTTTATTACAATCATGTGTTTTCAGTAATGTATAAAAATCTGAACTTTTTGTCTAATTTCCTGTAACCTAAGATTCCTGTAAATTAATACCAAATGTTATCATAAAATAAATTGATCATAAAATTTAGCCTAGAATTCATTATATCTATATTTCTAACACAGAGGCTGTTAAAAGCATATTTATCCACCTACATGAGACATATGGAATTTTGTTAAGTACTTTTGTTAATTTTTATTGCCTGGAAGTTATATGTCTTTAAGTTGAATATGTTTTGAGTATTTAAAATGTACACAGAAATATTGTGTTTAAAGACCATTTCACAGAATAACAGAAACCTATAAAGATTAAAGAGTAAGATGGAGACAAGCTGTTCAATCATAATCTGTTAGGAAATGTAAATTAAAATGAATGATTTTGTTGTTGTTGTTTTCTGAAGTTGTAAGAACAAATAAATATGGGATTTTCTATTCCCTTTTTTGCAACAAGACCTCACTTTCAGTTAATAGAAATCATTCTAAGTCATCTGACAAAAATCTTCAGTTCATACCAGCAGTGAAATCCACTTACCTTCGGTACTGGTTTGGTAACAGGAGCCTCTTCTGCGCATGCGCAGAGGATAAAAAAATTGGACGTAATGACATCCTGGCGGGTGGGCAGAGCCTCCCACCCCCGGCACTACCGGTTCGGCGAGCCAGATATAACCAGGCGGATTTCACTTGCTGGTTCATACCATCAAAGATATAATAGAGTATGGACATTTTGACACAAATTTATTTTCAGGGTTACTGAAGTTTGGATATTTTGGAGGGATATAGAGTATTACTGGAATAATAAATTGAAATAAAGTTTTCATTTTACCTGTTGAAAAGTGGTCTAGAAATTGAACATCATATAAAAATGAAGAGGGTGTAAGGTATCTACATTTCAAACTCTCTTGAGTATCTTTTCCTTCTGCCTTTTCTCTGGATTACTGAAAACTCTCCTTTACATGCTATTAACTATATGGGAAAAAAACCTGTCAAAAGGATACTAAAGAAATTCAGGGAAACTGACCTGCTTTTGTACAAACTAGTTCACTGTCCTGGAAATGTGCTAATGTTCCTCCTGAGTAGGAGTGAGATACTTTTCCTTCAGTCAAGAAGCAGACAAAACACTTTGATACATGTTAAAGACGTTTACATAACAAGATCTTAAAAGTGTATTTTTACCTTGAATTTACTTGTTAAAACATAACACAGAGGTAAATTTACAATGATCTGCAGCCTTTACATTTTAACTGATTCTCAGGTATCAACTTAAAAAGTATATGACCATATGAAATTGGAACCCTGTGGCTAGTGGAGAACAGAAGTTGAGGAAACAACAGGGCCTGATCATCTGGCTGGCTGCAGGTTGTGCATCTCTGCCATAAGATGCTTTTAAACTACTTATCCATAGTCCCTTCCATAGTCTTAAGATGACAAACTCAAAATATGTTCCCATGTGCCTACTGCAAAGAAACAAGTTGCACCAACAGTTACAGAATTAATATTCATGGATTTGTATTATCCTCATACATGGGCATCTGGGTTAAGTAACATGCACAAATACATAATCACATACATTCTGTAACCTATGTATTTGCATTAAATATCATGTTATTACTTTGGCATAATTGCAGTTTGCTGTGGATGTTGCTGTCCCCATATGGTGTTTTATATTTGAAGGAATGTTTCTAGATCAGTTTTCCATCAGGATGATCAGTCTGCATTGCAGTCAGGAATGACTGTGTCTGTCTCATCAGATACAGAACAAAATAAGTTAATTCCTGATGAATTCAGGTGCCCATGACATGGGATATACATTTAAAATTAAATATGGAATCTGACCACAAAGTCCTGGGAAATTGTAATTGGTCCACAATAAAGGAATAAAGATCTGTTGAGGTAATAATCTCCATCACAACACCGGGACTTTTTGCCATATGATTTCTTCACATTCATAATGTTATTAATCATTATTGTATATTTTACTGGAATCAAATAATGATTTAATCAATGTGCCACAGTTTATCACAAGACACTATTTAATTATTTTTCCTTTCTTGCTTTTTTCTCTGCATGATTTTATATAATTACACATTCATAATATGCTTATAGTCTTCCTTAAATCATACAAGCAAATGTTTGAACTTCAATGTTTTTATGTAAAAGAAGCAACAATTTCTCTTTTTCTTCATGCACACATATGAATTCACACAATGCAGTGCTTGTTACTGTTTGCCAATCTCCTGTGTTTTATAAGCTCAGAACAATTGGAGTGGGGGTAGAAAAGAGGACTGCAGGTAGAAGAATTAGTAAAATTGCCATCATTGGAAGCAGAAAAGATTAAAAAAAATAATTCCTCCACCTTTTGTGAACCAAATATAAATCTAACCTATTGAGCTAAGAAGAAGCAACTTTCTGCCTCTGAATATCCTGTTTATGGCCACCTCCCTCTGTACACATCAGACAGTATGAATTTTATGAAACATAAATAATCTTATTTTTATTTTAAAAAACAAGTAAGGTAACATACTGCAAAAATAAATTAATAGTCTCTAGAACCTCCTTTATTTACTAGATGTCTCTAGATCCAATAAAGGGAAATGAGCCCAGCTAATCTGAAAGACAAAAGAGAAAGAGAACTGAAAAATAGAGACATCCTAGGCGGCTATAAAAATGTCATGGACAGATTGATAAATGAATGTTGATGTCCATGGCTAGGCAAAACCTATTTGTGGTAGCCATTTTGTGAGAACCCTCATGACATGCTCAAAAAAACTATGCTTGCCACACTGAAAAAATATATTTTCCAGCATGATTAGTTCAGTGTTAGGAAAATGATTTTTTTTTGTTTAAAATAAATCTGTATACAACTTCACTACTAGGAAGAGAGCTCTATGATTAAATCTTGAACATGCAACTTACCTATCCTGATAAGTAGTGATGGCAATACTAGGAAGAGTCAACAAAGGCAAAGTTGTGGGTCTAGAAATGTTATCTGGTGTTCTTGCTTTTTCACTCTGTCGTTGAGATAATGGTGGTAATAGCAAATTAGCAGAGCAGCACCTTCTTCCCTTCCAGAGATCTATGCCAAGGGTGTTGCTGGATGCACTATAAGACTTGCTGAGACGACATTCTAAATAATCTTTAGCCATCTAAAAGAACAAATAGAAAACTGAATTATATAAAAAGCAATTTCATAAAGCTAAATATAAAAATTTAGAATTGCAGCACAACTTGATTACAAAATTGAACGCACACAGTTCCTATAAAAGAGATTCTTAAAATAAGCATTAAATTTCACACTAAAAAGAAAAGTTACAAATGAGGAAAAGTGAAATGTGCTGCAATTCAACCATTTGTCTGAATGCAAATGTTAAGCACATCATTAACTCTTACATGCAACACAATAGGTTATAGTGTTAATTTTATAATAAATTGTTTTGCTTTCTTCACAAAGCATTAATTTATTCCATGAGCTCCCAAAATTTCATTTCAACTTTTGCAAATCTCAACTAGGATTTGAACCCTATTCAGGCACTAAATGAAAACTGTACTATTGGGATGTAAGAATTATCAATGTCTACACACACATACACCTCTCTTTCCATGTAATGGCCAAGATATTGAAACTGAATATGGTTGTATTGTTGGAATGATTAGAAACAGTATCTCAGCTAAATAGAAGGCAATAACCCTTCAACAACAGTAAAAAAGTAATGTTGACTAAAAGGGCTTGAAAAAAAGGCAAGAAAGATTTGCCCAAATTGAGCTAACAGACAACAAAATTGGAAGCATTGAATATAGTATATCTAAAGTGATATATACTGGGCAAAAACAAAATTTTAATTTCACTTACTATACATACAAATCAGGAAAAAAAATTGGATAGGGTGCTAAGTTAAGTGAAATTGTTGACATTAGGTATAGATACTGTTAAAAGCCAAATTCTTTGTTATTGGTCATTAAGAAAAAAATGTTGGAAATAAAAATGTCAAGATCTTATGAGATATCCATATTTAAAACACTACACCTGCTTCTTCTTTAAAACAATATTGTAGAAAATTACCTAAATTATCAAGTATAGAACAATACCCCAATAGAATAGTGTTTGGGCTTTTTTTAAAAAAATGTATTAGAACATTGATCAACATCAGACATATTAGGGTTGCCACTTATATTTGAAGACTATCCTAGTTGACACAATAGGGTTAGGACCCCAATTGAGCCCAAAATGTATGTTGTTAAGTGAGAAATTTGTTAAGTGGGTTTACACCATTTTATGACTTTTCTTGCCACATTTGTTAAGTGAATCACTGCAGCTGTTAAATTAGTAACACTGGCTTCGTCATTGACTTTCCTTGTCAGAAGGTCACAAAACCTAAGTATACTGCAATCATCATAAATGTGAGTCAGTTTTCAAGCTTCCAAATGTAAATCACATGACCATGGGGATGTAGAAGAGTCACAAGTGTGAAAAACAGTCGTAACTCACTTTTTCAGTGATGTTGTGATTTTGAATGGTCACTAAGTGAACTGTTGTAAATCAAGAACTATCTGTAAGTATCTAACAGCAATACAGGATTAGTTATATTTTATCTGAAACAGACAGATGGACAGACATATGTGTGTTTATACTTACACCTTCTGTAGGGACAGTCATTACACTCCTACTTTTCTTCATGATGGTAATAGAAAATCACTTCAATTATAAGCACCCTTTTCAATTGTGCTTCTGCCTAACCAATAAACCTGGAATAAACCTAAAAAAAGGAAAAGGAAAACCATATTTCAGTATTTGCCTTCAAGTTTAAGAATGGAAACAAGGCCTGGCTTGTACATTACCAAGAATGGTAGAAATGTTTGACAAATTATTCATTTACATGATATTTTCTCTACCAGGTAAATATTGTCTAATTGAAAAATACTCTTCAGAGATAATCCTCCAAGATGGCTGCTGAACAGTATAAGAATGTTTCTCTCCTGCCAATGATCTGCTGGTTTTGCTGCCAAAGGTGGTTTTTTGGCAGTGCTACTTCCTGGATTCGAACGGGAGCACTTAAGAATGACCCAAGACAACTTTTAGGTAACTGTGAACACACAATGCTTTTTTGGGTAATGAAAAGTATCTTGACTTCATTTACACTTATATTGCACTTTCACTACAGGGATTTTCAATTTTATTTATTTGCAAAGTTTGGAGCTTATTATTTAAATTTTTCCTTTAATTTTGGATCGAAATACCTCCAAAATTTCCTCGTTTCTTGATCCACTTTTTTTTATTCTGAAGAAATTACATGAATGTTCTTTGTTCCTGACCTTGAAAAGCTTTCTTATCTTTGCTTGCCAGTTTACAACATAGCAAATAATATATCAGACAAGACACTGTAGCTGACATTTAAGCAAAGACTGTTTTTTAACATACAATCCCAATCTGAAAACATTTATAAAAAGTTTGACAATATAATAATGGCCACAAAAAAATGCCCAGATCCAAGAAATTGCAGTTAAACAGATTTACAAAAGGAACTTTGTTTGAAATTGGCAGATTCGGTAGAGAAGACTGAAAGAAATATGGGCATTACAGTTTTAGAACTGACTGAGTGGATAAGTGATAAATGGTTTCCTTTAAGAAGACTGAAGAAGATTGAGGAATGGATTTATTATACTCAATTGGAAAACGGTTTCATCTGGATTCTTTTGGGAAGATAGATTGATTTTGGAGAATGGATTTATTATATTTAATGTTCTTATACCTCCTTTTGGTTTATTTTGGCTTCTCTTTTTATATCTACTATCTGTTTTAATACCTTCTAACTTTTCATAATATTTTAGACTCTGATGTATTTTCTATGCTTTATAATTGACTATATCTCACCCTCCTTAAGCTGAATTATGACTGTAATTAAGATTGATTTAATGAGAAATTATTCATAAAAGTAATGTTTTTCCATATCCAGTTGCTTCCAATTCTAGGGGCGGTGCTCATCTCTGTTTATTACCTGAGGGAGCAAGTATCATCCAAAGACATTTCTGTAGTCATGTGGCCAGGGGGGGCCTTTTATCAGGTCCGCCTGATACGCCAGTTGCGGCCCTTTCTGGACCGTGATGCCCTGCGCACGGTCACTCAAGCTCTCGT
>JANHFK010005840.1:338222-354244 GCA_036250565.1 Sibynophis collaris
GACTGACTACTCCACTGGATTCCAGGTTTCTGTGAATGAAAGGAGTCCTTTCATTTGCAGAAGCATCAGACTGAATACCCAGAACTTTCCAGGAAAAATGGAGCTTAACATTAAGCTAAACTTATTCCTGGAAATCGTTTTGAATGTCAGCTTCAGAGCATATAAAAGGAAAATGTATCTATGGGGACATAGCTTTTTTCACCACCAAATGACTCAAAAAGCATCCTATATGTTTGTCTTTTGATGATGAAAGCACAATGCCTAAGTGGTTTTGAGTTTTCTCATGATTCAAATTCAACATCTGAATTTTGAGCAAATCCCTGATGTGAGCATGGGACACTATCCCTTTCTCAAGCACGTGCCTGCATGATGTTCTTAGGATCATTTATAGCTTCCACACCAATCATTATTAGTGAAAGCCCTTCCTCAGATCCTTGTTCAATAGGATTTATTCCCTGGTTGTGTTTCACATACTAAAATCTGGATGGCAATTAGATGGCAATCAAGACAGGCAAAAAGTATCATGATTTGTTGCTACTTAACGATTGATATGATTGACTAGTAAACTCATAATTTTTTTAAAATTAAAGTTCGTTCTATTAATTTTTTAATGGGAAAGAAAAAATGCAATGCATGAAGTAATCAGTGAAAAAACTTGAAGCTTTCCCCATGTTGGGCAGGGCTGGAATTTCAGACAAAGGACCCACAAATTATTGCCTTAGAATGTTGTGATTCAACAATACTTGGAAAGTCACTTTTAAGAACAAATAAGTGTCAAGCTTAGTTATATCTCACTTCTTAGTTCAAAATTAAGCAAGATTCTACAAACAATGCCCTAGCCTAGCATAATTTCTAAGGGTTTGGTACAATGTTATATTATTTCCCTTCTTGTGTCTCTTATTCTCTTGGTCTAATCCTATTCCTCAATTACAGTTTCATAAATATGCTATGAAACAATTTGGTGATTACTACTTAGAAACATGGTCTTGAAGTGCAACATAGCAGTTCAGCTTTGGCCAGGGCGTTACGTTCCCCTATTCTACCATGTGCTAATCCAATATCTTTATTGGCTCCTGTTCTTTTTTGTAATTCTCAAATTACATTTTGCTGAAAATATTCAAACAAAGATCCCATGCACAAAAGATTACAAAATACAGTTGCAATGCAACTTCAACAGTGAACCTTTTATTCACAAAAGTAGATACAAAATTATTTTGGCAAGTATTTTAAAACATGAATTCAAATTGTGTTTGAACAGTTAAGAAATTATGGTTGAAATCCTAAATCCAACATTTGGCAGGAATAAAGTTCAAAACCCATTTTTCATTCAAATTCAAATACTAAGACTAATCAAATAGCATATTGTAAGAGGTAATAATTCTATGGACACACATAGAATATAAAAAGTAGAGCCACCCTTGATACAAATATTATTCACAGTTTGAAAAATAGTATGTATAGTATGTATTCATTCAGAGTAAAAGCTTTTTCAAATGACCCATTAATATTAAATATCAGCCGTGAATTCAAAAGCACATATAAATTCAAACTGAGCTCTGTTTTTGAAGGTAGCAGAAGTTATTTTGAACACGAGTTTCATCTATATATACTGTATATTCAAGTATAATCTAGATATACTGTATCACCCCACAAATATGACAAGTATACTACCAAAATCATAAAAACCTATCTCTTCTTCACTCAGCAGGACTTAAAGTAAATTTATAGGGAGAGATGTGTTTAAACTAACCTTTTTTTTCCAGTCCTTAATCTTTCCAATTTTATAAACCTAACTTTTGCTTTATCTACATTTTAGGCAAAACATTATTTATCATTTGATCAAAAACATTCCATATTTCAATTCTTCTACACAGCCCAGAGTTTCTGATGCTTAAAGTTTTGCAACTTAACAGTAAGTAGACTTAATTAACATCTTCTAGTTAGCAACAAAACAACATGATATGGACAAGCACTGGACAAGCAAAAGAACAAGCTTTACAAGAGCAAGCGCTATAAATTATATGCATATCAATATAGAAATAGACATCTCCTTTTCTATATTTGCTATATTAGCAAGTAGCATGGACATGCTGCTGGGAATTCAGACATTTGTATTTCCAATGTACCTGAAGTGTTGCATCCGCACGCCTCAGTTGCCGGTTCAAAAAGCGCAAATGTTGCTGTTTGGCCACCCTTAAAAGGAAAGTTAGTTGAGGGGGAAAATTTCCCTTAAATATTGCAGCGGTAGGCGCCTTGAATAAGGCGGTTTTCAGCTCTAGTGTGTGACTAGCTCTTATCGTCTCCTCAGTCAAAATCCCACCTTCGTTGCCAATGTTCTGTTCGGGGGAACAAGGGTGGCAATGGCTGAGGCGAGACGGTAGAATCCCTTTATTAGGGTAACAGGTAACAGCTAACAGGAACGCAGGAACCGGCAACAGGCAACTTTTAGTCAAGCCGCTATTTATATAGCAGCTGTCAAATAGACTGGCCAATGGCAGGCGTTTGTTTTCCCGCCAGCAGAGCTGTCACGGCTCAGCCAATGGGAACCGTCTTCTGGTTGCTACACAACGGCATAGTGTGCAGACGCAACATGAAGGACATCAAATTATAGCACCCTGTTTATACTATAAAGTCTATGGCAAAATAGAGATTAAATATAAAAGGAAATATTGGAGCAGACTGGTAAACTGTTCGCATACTTCTTTCTATAGCTATTGTTCCATGAATACCATTGACAATGGTATAGCCATCATTTCTAATTGCATTAATCAGAATATACTAGGTGACCTGGACAAAGTAAACATAGCCCAAAATGAGTATGAACCATTTTATCAGCATCTGGTCTATTTGCATCATGTAAAAATAATAATATCAGTTTACTAGTTTTGTTGTGAAATCAGTGTGCTGAACCAATGAAAAAAATAGCACCTGTTGACTCAAATTACCCAAGCTATTTGCTATTGTAAAGGTGCTGTTTTCAAGGATCATTAGCTTACTAATCTGCACAAAGGTTCTTTCCCAAACATAAATATGTAATTAACCAGACATTGGACAACTAATGCACGGAGCTCTTTGATTAATTTCTGTGAATAGGATAAACAAGCACACACAGTCACACAGAGACACACTCACACACTGTAGGACAGGGAGTATAGCCTAACCTAACAGTATCCCTGTTAAATTAATAAGCAGAGAGAAGATCTGGTGTAGTGGTTAAGACATCAGAGTAGAAAGTGGGAATCTGTGAATTCTAGCTCCATCTTAGACACAAAGCAAGCTAGTGATCTCAGGCCAGTCATGCTCTCAGTCCTAGGAAAGAAGCAATGATAAACTATTATTGAAAAACCTTGCCAAGAAAGCTGCAGTGACTTGTCCTGACAGCTTCCGAAATCATACATGGTTAAACAGAAGGGGGGGAAACCATTAGCAACTAATAATGGACCTATGAGATAATAAGAATTTATTTGTAAAAGTGTGGAAATAGAGGAATAATATTTCTTTCAGATCTTGCCCAAATTCTGGGGCTGCATGAAGACATCTAGTTTTCTTGCTGAGAATTTGGAAGTGGCTTCTCAGTGCTAGCTTCCAGAACATTTTTCAATGTACCATTCTAGCCTAAAGTCCTATTATACGTAGTCTTCAGATTACAATGGAAATTGGGACTGGAATTTCTGTTACTAAGCAATGCAGTCCCTCAACCAAATGCTAGCGGATCCATCCCTCTTAGTTTTTTCCACAATGAACCAAGATCTTGTAAGGAAATGCTGTGCACAAAGGCTGCAGTGGCCTATCATTAAGAAATCATATGGATAACTCTCTTAGTTTGGGATTTCATATTTGATGAGCTCCCCTTCATTTTTCCTATTTCTTGCTAGTCTCAGAAGTGTTGTTTTGTGTTTTAAGCGCCAGAGAGAAAATATCAATGTTATTCTGTTTAACCTGTGGGACATTTTTCTCAGATCTTATCCCCAGCGTACCTTGGCTAAATTAAAGGCTGGAAAAGGTTTTTGCTTAAGCTTTGGGAAGCTCTGTAAAATGGAATAAACACTATTAGAACAAAGTGATTTACCAATAGACTGTACAGTCAACTAGAAAAGTTTTGTCTTATGTCAGGGTGCCTTGATGACATTAAGTATCTTTAGGAAACTAGAAACTGTCCAAGGGGAAGGGAGACAGAGAAAGATTGTATGTATTCAGCTTTAAGTAAATGTAACTGAAAGTGGTAGCACTCTTTAATACCGAAATGTTTACTTTATTCCAGAATTCAGGATATGGAACAATGAATTAAAATTAACAAGAACGCAAATTCCAGCTGAATATTATGGAAACCTTCCTAGCAGTAAGAATAATTCTGCTTCGGAACCAATTTCTTCAGCAATTCTAGCAGAGATTAGATAGATACTAATCAGTGCTTTGGATTCTTGGTCTGGGCAGATGACTATATCTGATGGACAAACTAAGTAGCTTCCTTCAACTGTATGACTCTATCACTTTATTATTCCATATATCCATTTAAATACAGTTAATGGATTATCCTCTATGAATTTAATAGTATTCCTGTGTTATGTTAAAAGTATAAAACAGTAATATAGAAGCACATTTCACTTCTATAGTGAAGAGTCAATATCTGCGCTTTCCTGAACCACTCTGTATTATGTTCTGTGGATATCTAGGCTAAATTTGAATAAGCATGCAGCTAAATAGTATAAATCAGTAATGTATTATTGAGACCATTCTATCCTTTGGCTCAAGTGCATTGTCCTTGGGATCAATGGACACTCATAGAAAATTTATTTAAATAAAAATTGCTTGCCATTTTCATCAGCATTAATTTATCCAATTACTACTGCACCTATAACAATCTAATTTGCTATATTGCATCTTTCTGATAAACAGGCTCCTTGCAAAACTACTGTAAGCTTATCTAAATACTTTTAAGACTATTTCAGAAGCACATAGAAGGAGAACATACTCAGATGAATGGTTGTAACTGAATGAATAGTTTATACTTCTTACAGAAATAGGGTTCTGGTTTATCATAGCATAAAAAGTTATACCATAAATTTATGGTATATGTACTGTACACTTCAGTAACTGGTGCCTACATTATTGTAAGCTACATTTCAAAATACTACAACGAAGTTGGCAAACAAACACATCATAAGGCACAGTATTAAGAATTCAGAGACACAGCAGTTAGAACATTTAAAGTGCTACTAGCAAATAGTACAATTACAATCAAAAGACTCCAAAATAATTGCTATGACATAACACATAGCATATAGCTAAATTTATCCAGATTACATCATCAAAAACATATTTATACATTCAAATACATGACATTGGCTATTGGTACAAGGCTTTTTCAGGATAGATAATACGCTTTTATTATAGATAATAGCAGTCTCTATTCAGTCTTTGTAAAAGCAAACTTGCACTGGACGTTGATGGTTAAAACTAAGGTGAGAAAGGAAATGAGATAATTCTCCAGGAGTTTGCATAACATTAGGAAATGTATCTGAGTATTATTTTTTCCTCCTCTTCCTCATATACACTAAATAATTCATAATTGTTGTTCTTGTTTAATTTGATATGTTCATTTTGTATGTAATTCATCATTTTAATCTGATTCTAATTATTATTATAGAAGAAAAAACTTTAAAATATGTTTGAATATGCATTCAAGCTGTAAAACCTAAAAAAGAAGTGTACAAAAATATTTTTTTCTCTACTAAATGTTTTTTATGTGTTTTTTTTCTGCCCTGTATTGGGAAAGCCAAAAGTAAAACTTAAAGGATTTATGTAAATTATGTATAAACAGAATCTGTTAAGTAGGATATAATGCAGAATGGATATATTCTGCTTCATCTTAGTTAGGCCACATTCAGTTTTACCTATCATACTTTTAAAGCAGTAATTCAATCACATTTTTAACCATTTATATACAGTTGATTTGATTTTTCAAATATTTTTCAGCAGTATTAATCTATAAAAGGAATACATACCACAAATCTCCAATGTAATGCATAGAACTCTTCTACATCAGTTCCTTTGTCCATCATCTAATACTCAGAAACTTTGCTATCATTGTTTACTTAACAGTTAAAATTTAATTAGAACAATTAATTTGAAATAAACATTTCTAACAAAATCTATGATGGAAAATTACTTAGGAAATGTCTTGGTGTTGTCCCAAAACTGGACAAACACTGTTCATTTTTGTATGCAAATCATGAATAAAAGCAAGTCAACTTTCTAAATTTGGTTCTGAAGATAACAATACTGTTCATTCTCTTGCAAATAAAAGTCTTTGAGATACAGTGCTGTGCCAAAGGGTGAACATGTTCAGTTTCATTCATAAAGAACAAATTCAAGGGCTGCATAAATGTATTACCTGTGTCAGTATTCATGTATTGCATAAGGTTTCTCTATGCAATAATAATTGTAGCCATGCCCAGTGACCTGCTATGGTTCCTATGTCAGTAGAGAATAATACACTGATATTAAACTTGCAAGATTAGAGACTTAAGACATGCTGGCACAAGTTTGGTTATTTCAAACTT
The DNA here is from genome assembly GCA_036250565.1 of Sibynophis collaris. NCBI lineage: Eukaryota > Metazoa > Chordata > Lepidosauria > Squamata > Sibynophiidae > Sibynophis > Sibynophis collaris. Next base: position 344,786 of record JANHFK010005840.1, read on the forward strand.
TCATTGAAGCCTCAATCAGAAAATAGTACAGACATCATCCTGAGAATATCACTGAAGCTCGATTATCACTCAATTAATTGCAGAAATTTGACGATACAATAGCAGTTTATTTACAAGTGCAAGTTAACTATGGAAAAAAGAACCTTCTTATTTGGAAAGATAGAATTTACTTTGTCTTTCCAGATAATCAAGCATATATTAAAACTGTCTGGTTGTTCTCCTTCCGGAAAACATAATATTGCACTACTTGGGAATTAAATAATATGGATTATTAATAAAACTTGAACTTTTAGCTATTCACTTGCAAAATACAGAATTTGCCAAAATGTTCTGCATGAAGAAAACTTGTTGGACATACAACATTTTAATCAAAATAAATTAGAAGCATGGATTAATTAAGCTTTGCTACTAGCTGTCTCGTGTATTTTAACTGTCAGTGTTTGAAACTGTGGCATATATGGTATGAAGGTTTGAAGGGGCCTCTCACAGTTACAGATAAAAGGATTTAGATCAGGTGTTACATTTTGAGAAATCCTCATGCTTCTAATGAGAGTATTGGTATGAAAGTTACATGATGCCACGTTTGAATTTTCTGTTAAAAATATATCATTTTCGTTATTTTTGAGTGGGCTCATGCCTAAATAGAACAAACTTCTCTCTGGACTGTCACCTTCAGTGAAAGTTTTATCCTGTTCTGAAGATTCTGAGAAACCTTCAGAGGAGACAACAGACAGAGAGTGAGTTTTTGTGGGAGGGTCTTGAAAATATTCGGGTAATATCAAAAATGCTTGATTTCCTACTGCCCAAGAAATGCTAGAGAAAGAAGCTGGAACTGAAGACTTAAGGTTCACAAAACTTCTGTCAAAAGGACTACTTGAATCCTTTGGAGGCTGATAAAGCCCACTTGACATGGAGCCACTTATAATAGTTGCATATTTTACATTACATTGTTCTGACATGCCTCTTTTATTTTCAGCATCATGGACATTCTCAGAGAGACTGTCGCTATTGAAATGACCACTAGAGCAAGTTGAGTCATGCTCAAAGTCCTGAATGGTTGAAAACAGTGAGTCAATTGCTAGTAACTCTTGTTTATCTTCATGTTTCATTGCTTTATCAATACTGATATCTTCCAATACTATTTCTGATTCCAGAAGTAGCGGACCAAATGACAATGCTTCAGGATGCTTGAGAAAGAGATGCTCAAAGGTTTCAGGCTAAAAAAACAAGACACATTGTAAAGCTCATTTATCAGTTAATTGTTCATACTGAAAAGAATACAAGAATAAGAAAAATTAAGCAAATGAATATTTTATTATATTTGAATCTGGTTCTTCGTTTTCAAAGCCAGATGAATTACATTTTTGAAATAATCTCTTTTTTGGGGAGGGGAACCAAATTATGGTATTGAATCTGGATGTCTTCACTTATATAGTTCAGATTAAATAAAGTGTATCAACATAAGGCAGACACATTAAAGTAAACAAAGATATATCTGCAAGTTTTAAATATACAATTTTAGATATTTAATTTTTACATGCTTTAATGTTGTTGTTTAAACCCTAGCTTTAGAAGCTTCTGTTTTCTGTCTTCTCGATTAGAATTATGGAGATAATGCATCTTCCTTTCAATAAAGAGGAAATTAAGAATACAGTGGCTATATAAAACCAATAAAACTTTTTTACAAAAAAAAAAGAATACAGTGGCTCTAAAAATAACTGATAAATAAAATGAGTCATAATCAAAATAACTACAAAGCAAACCTGCAATTCCACGCACATTTACCTGTCAATAAAACAACTGAAAATATTTTATTCTGGCCAGATTTTATATTCTATGGTAAAGCTGTGTCTCCAGAAATCATTACTCATTGATATGCAGTACAAGTGTTTATCAGGTTTTGCTATTCCTCTCCAACTTTCAGAATGAAGTTAAGTGTATTTCTCATGTAGACTACATCAACAATATATGGTGATATTCCCTAAGTTCAAAGATACTCTTTATTGTCATATAAAACTCCTGTTCAGTTCAACTACTGGCAGAATTTTCTGCTTTTTTTGTGAGTGGTTAAGGATATCTTCAAACTGTGGGAAATGTTTTGCATCACATAAATATTGCTTCTGTCACCATTCCCTAAAAAAAATTTCCTGGCAATTTCTTAGCTTAGCTTTATTGAACTTTATTAAAAATGTATTATGGAACTGACCTTTCATATATTTTTTTGTTCCTGGAAAGTTAGTGCCCAGTGGCCTAACCCAAATCAGGATCAGCATGCATTGTGATGGAGAAGGCCTATGAGGATTTGAGGCAGCTTATGTAATGGCAATGCACATCTTTGTTTCCAAGTTATGTTAGTGTCATTGGACAATCAAAAAAATCATTGCAAATTAAATTGAGCTCTAGAATGCTTGGAGGTAGCTTTTTCATTCATAAGAATGTCTATCAGTGCTCCATTTCAAGTTCTTTGTCCTCCCCTCCCCATTTACAATGTCTTTAAAGCAACATAGTACCCTTGTATAGGGTTCTGGGGCTCTTGTAACAATGCCAGTTATCTGTTTTTCTTTACCACCAACCTGTGTGAGGAAATTAATGGATACTGATTTCTTTGTTCCTTTACTGGTCAACTAGAAAGAGTCCAGCCTAAAATGTAAAGATTTTGGCAAAAGCTTCAATGGATACTCATGGATCTTTGAAAAAATGATGTTCAGCTAACAGCAGGGAATTTGCACACTGTCCACATGGAGTGCTTTAATATTCTGTTTGTCACAATCCTGCATAGATATGCTGCTAAAATATGCAGTGCACAATGAGAGAGAGAAAAAGAAGGGGAGGATTAACAAAGTTTTGATGAAAGCTGAAATGGATGAAGAAAGCTTACAATGTAAAACTTTCAGAAATACCTTGGACTCTGAGATTTTTTGAGGGTGGCCAACAGCTAACGTGGCTTAAGTATAACATACAGTATTCTATTACAACATTGTAATGAAGAGGAGTGTTTTTATAGTTATTCATATTTAAATCCTGTTCTGTGCTGTTTTCAGTTATCCTACTGACAGAAAGATGGACAGACACAACGCTGGCCTCCTTTGCATCCCAATGTTCTGTTGGGTTGGAGATAATAAATTAATGAAAAACTTATGTGTTAGAGAAATTATTAGCTGATAAAATATAATGCTTTGATTACAAAATAGATTTAATTTAAGTTTACCGGCTATCGATACTTGATTGTGGAATCATTTATGAAGTGACAACTGAAACATATTTGCAAGAGACAGCCAAAAGAATCTATAAGATTCTATTTATATGTCTGAATTATACAAACTATAGCATGTGTGTATATGTGTATGTGGCACATGCAAACATACACGGGGCAACAAATACTAAGAAAATAGATAAACTTTTTATTCCTTAAATAAAAGAGGTTCAGAACTTTGTGTCTGTCAACAGGATAATTCTCTGTAAATGGAACAGAATGAGACCAAATCTGCAGCAGGGAAAATTTAGTCAGATAAAGATGAGTGTGGAGACAAGGATTCTCATTTTAAAAGGCAGGTCTGAATACTGGCCAGGACTTCACCCTAAGATTCGCCATTTGGTCATATGCAGAAGAGGATGTGTGTGACTTATCCCTTCCTTCCTACTGCACACATATTCACATACAGATAGAGATACCCTACCTGAATACTGTGTCATGTCCTGGGCTCCACGGTTCAGAGAGAGCAGTGACAAATTAAATTCATAGAAAGGCTAAGGTAGTGAGGGATTTAAAATAAAGCTTTATGTGGAAATGCTAGAGAATCTGGGTATGTTTGACCTGTACACAGCTGATGAGTGGATATTAAAGCAGTCTTCAAATACCTGAAGAGCTGTCACATAGAGGAAGGAATAGAGTTATTCTCTATTGCTCCAAAGGTCAGGATGAGAACCAATGGATTAAAATGCAAGGAAGTAGGTTCAGCCAGACATTAGGAGGAATTTCCTAATTTTATAAACTATCAGCCCATGAAACAAACAGCCACGTGAGGTGGTAAACTCTTTGCTATAGGGCTAAAGAAGTTCCAGGCATGATCAATCAGAGATGCTTTGGTGCAGGATTTTCAAACCTTTTCACAGAACCTGTAATTTCTTTCTAAAGAAATTCCTGGAATCTTTAATCAAGAAGCAAAGCTCATGATAGGAAACTCATTGACTTTGAATGATGTCTTTTCCCTTTTGCACTTAGTTTCTCATGGAATCCCATCAAATTGTTCCAGAGTTTAGGGTTCCGTAGAAAACAATTTGTAAAAAACTTCTTCATTCAGCTCCTTGTCCCATGCATACAACAGTGGTGTGCACATAACCTGATTAGTTTCTGGGAAGAAAGTGCACATACACAAACACACACGCAATACTTTATTACACAGAACACATACAAATACTCATGGCCACTGCTGCCTTAGGGGTTGAGAAAATTCTGGGAACTATCCCCCTGAGCTTGTCAAATATTTATCAAGGAATAATTTCTGTCATTCTTGTTTATGCTGCATTTTTTATTGTTTGGAATTATAATATCCAGACTAGGTTTTTTATCTATTCACTTTTTTCTCTCTTAAAAATAGGGATAGATTTCTTTCTCCCTATAAAGTCATAGGGAGTGGTGGTCTGCCTGCTTGTGTTTGTCAAGTTTGCTGAAAAGTGAGAATTGACAAAAGATCATATTGAGTTTCTATCATACGTCTGATAATAAATATTGTGTCCAAATTAGGAAGAATACTTGTCTTTTGATAAATTGTTTATTAATTTTTCTTTTATAGCTTTAGGAGGTTACTTCAAAATATACAGCTCTTTTCCAAGTGCCCTGAACAAATTAGAAATCAGGACAAGGAAAATCCTGCTCATTTATATGTCATTCTGTTCATTGTCAACATTTCCTTTTTATATGATAGCATTCTAATGAAGTAAATGAGCTAAAACAGAAGATAAAATTATCACTAGAATTAGACTAAATAAAAGCTAAAATGTTCGGAAATAAAGCTTTCAGAATGTTCATGATTTTCATTTCAAAAATAATTTGAATATGATGTTAAATGTAGTAGAATAGTCTCAGCAAAAGCTACATGGTCCTTGTACGTATTGCGTTTAGCATGAAATTGGACAGAATAAGTTTGTACCTTCTAAATAAGCTTTTAATTTTCTGAGTTTTCAAACTTTCTGTTATATTAAGATTGAAAATTCATAGAATATAAAAGATGCCATTAGCATATGAAACGTGAGTGCATTTTTATAGAATTTTATGTAGGAGTTCTATTCTATTGAATTTCCTGTTTTCCATTCTCTGACTGTAATCTCAGGGACAGTTTCTACTAACTAGAGCAGATAACTCAGTCTTTTGGCCTCTATCCCCTTACCTAATCATTTTAGGGGGGAAAATCTACTTTATCATGGACGCCATAGTGTAATTCATAACTTTTTGTGGTAGCGTTCACCAACAGTAACCTGACCTTCATGACCTTCTGAAAACACCAAGTAATGTCATGTTGCATAAAGCAGGGGTCCCCAAACCCCAGGCTACAGCCCAGTGCTGGAATCAGGCCATGGAAGTGGTGGACAAGCGTGTGCATGCTCCGCTGCATTTGTGAAAGCGATGCACCCACACAAAACCATCCCCTCTTCTCTGCTTGTCCACTGAGCTGGAAAGTTTGGAGACCAGTGGCACAGAGCCACTGACATTATTATACAATTTCACTTTTATTGGAAAATCTGATAAAATGATTCTCCCACTGATTGCAAATATAGGAGAAATTTCAGAAGACCATTTACACACACTTTAAAATAAACTAAATTAGGTTGTTTTTCCTGACAGTAATTTTCATAGTGTCTTCTGTCTAAAACATTTACTCTATTCTTCCTTGCTTCTTGGCACAATTCAACTAAAGGCACATCAAAGTCATACTATTCTCACTTTCAGAAAGCCCCCTGAAGCAATTTGTAGGCCTAGCTGTCTTTCCTTCTGCTAATATAAAACACAAGAATTGCCCTGGCCAAGCTGCTGCAGTCCTCCAGTGCTTTGCAGGCATTTTCCCATCTGGGCTGGAGAAGAAATCTGATTAATCTCTTGTCAATGACATCTTTGTTTATTCGCTGCAAAATCATTAAACCAGCATTCTCTTTGTAACTAATTTCTGTCAGGAATCAGAAGGAGGGATGAGGTAAGTGTTTCCCCTCACAAGAAAATAGTAAGCTAAATTCTCCAATCCTGTTGACACAGTGAGAATATGGAAATCCAGAGCAGCATATGGTGCAGCAAATGTGAAATTGAGAGATTAAATTACAGGTAGTCCTTGATTTATGACCACAATTGAGCCCAGACTTTATATTGCTAAGTGAGAAATTTGTTAAATGAGTTTTGCCCCATTTTATGACTTTTGTAGCCATATTTGTTAAGTGAATCACTACAATTGTTAAATTAGTAACATAGTTGTTAAGTGAATCTGACTTCCCCGTTGACTTTGCTTATCAGAAGGTCACAAAAGATGGTCACATGACCCTGGGATACTGCAACCATCATAAATGTGAACCAGTTGTCAAACATTTGAATGTAAATCATGTGATCATGGAGATGTTGCAACAATAAGTGTGAAAAATGGTCATAACTCATTTTTTTCAGTGCCATTAACTTCAAACAGTCACTAAATGAATTGTTATTAAGTCAAGGACTATCTATAATCAGGAAAAGCACCTACACTGAGTGTGTCTTAGGTACATATATGTGGCTGTTATGAAATGATTGCTTATAAAGATTCAGCATAAGATGCTCCGAGTAAGAATCATGCTCCATAATAGGCACCTGCTTATTTAGAAAACAAAATAGTTTTAGGAAAATGTGTAGAATTAAAGACACCTTGATATTGCTGCCTTTAAGGACGTAATGCTTTATATCTATATCTATCATTCTAAATCAGGTGCTGGGAACATTCCCCGGCTACCACATAATTCCAGCTTTATTCATTCAACCCAGTCATAAAGCTAGTTTGCCCAGACTATTCTTTGAACTTAGGTTACTTAATCAGAGTTTTCTAGGGGAACTTAATGTATTAAGGAATATAACATAGTACCTACTGTCCTTGAATCCTCAAGTGTTCCTCTTACACAACAAAACCTGTCCTTGCTAAAAAATAGTATTCTTAGAATGATATACCATTAATATAACCTTTGTACAAAATTATTTCCAACACTATTATGTACGAACAAAGTCAGCAGACAATGAAATGATAGGAAAGTAATTCTGTCTTCTGAATTCAAATAGATATATTCTTCTAACAACTTGTAAAGGAAGCCTGGGAGCTGGAACAATGGTTCAGCGGGCAGTGACCAAGATTAGACTTCAAAGAATGTCCATTCTCTGTTTAAATGAAATGAAATAAAATTAACAATAAAGATGAGAAAGTAAAGTTTAATGGAAATGAAAACTGAAAATAATATATTAATTAAAAAAAAATCATTTCCCCAAATGTTTTCTTTCTACCTATTAGAACATTTAATTCAACGTTTATAGTTTTATTCACAAAGTATGTAATGGTAAACTTAATAAAACTGCCATCTGCACAACGTAAGAATCAAGAAATCTACAGAAAGATGTATAGAGAGGGATGAGATGGAGATAAGTGGATTAGATACATTCATAATGCTTTGCAGACGTTATGACCTGATCTGTCAGAATGACCAGTTTTCTTAGACAATGTCCTAATGATTGAAGATCCATGGTTCCAATAGAAATGTTGAATGTATATTGTCCTAGTAGAACATGGAATATCTATATTTTATTGAGCACTGGAGCTTGTATAATAGTAATAATAATAGTAGTAGTCTATAATAGTAATAATAATAAAAAACTGGAAGGACATTTTTACAATGTACATCTACCTCTGAAGGGATACCTATTCAGATGGATTTAGTTTTGTCAGTGTACTTGAAAACCCATTAGTAATTAAAGGTAGTAATCAGCCTCAGTTTTCAAGTAACATATAACAATGAAATGCTTTAAAATAGAATTCCATACCTTTTGGAAATTAACTCCTTGTGCCCAGGAACAATTCTTCGGGTTTGGGACATCAACCCACAATAATTTCTTAATTCTGAAAAAATGCAGATAATGAATTGATTTGGTTGAAAGAATAAGCAAAAGCAAAATTGGTCTAGTGTCTAAGGCTGTGAACCAGGAGATCCTGGTTCAAGGCTACCCTCAGCTATGAAGATGTACTCTATGGTTTTGTACCAGGCATTTTCTCTCTGCTCTTTCTTTCCTATATGAAAAATAAAAGAAGCAGTGCTATGTATACTTTATAGTCTTTAACAGAAGCTAAGATATAAATCTAACAAAATAATGATGAGAAAAATATTATTTTTCTCTTTTGCTGCAAAGAATAATACTACAATGCAAACTCTAATAATTGGAAAATATTTCATAATTTTAATTTTTAAATTTAATTTATTAAATTGAATAATTTATTTATTCAAATGGATGATCATATAGATTATTGTATGTAATGTTCTCCTACTATGAACAGTTTCAGCAAGCCATCATGAAGGAAAACTTTACCTATGCTGCAAAATCAACAATGCTCCAAGCAGTAGAAATGAGCATGAAATCATTAAGGGTAGAATCACATAGAAGTTCACATCGTGCTGCTTTTCAATCCCATCTGGAAAAATAATTTATTTTTAAAAGTTATTACCATTGCATTCCAAATACACTTGCAAGATATTACTTCAAAGACATTAAACTGAATGGGTGAAGATTATTCCAGACAATATGCCTAACAAAGTCTCCTAAAATAAAAACTGAATATCTTTGTAGATACTCTAGATTATATTTTTCAAGTCAGATCCTATGTGCAATGCAGGATAGTCCCATTAAATTCACCAGGCCTCTATCTTAATTAAGAATAAGATTAAAAGTCTCTAAACCTTGAATTCTTATTTCCTCAAAGTTAAATCTTGATCAGTTTGAATTAATCAGATTTTTTAAAAATGTGTTTAAGTAAATTAGAATATATAATTAAAATACATTGATTGGCTAAATTAGCCATGCATCCCAATTCTCTGTATGAGTATTCAAAAAGAAGCAGCATTAAACAGCATTAAAAGGCAGGAAACACTGCTAAAGAAACATGACAATGCTGTCTAATTTAATTTTTGCCCTCCTTAGCTTCCTGTAGCACTCTACTGGCTGAAAATGGGCCAAAACAGCCAAAAATGGGTCATGTGTACCTGTTTTCTACCTCCCTGGCCTCCAGTAGCACTCTACTGGGCAAAAACGGGCCGCAGGGAGCTGCACAGAGTGCGGCAATTGCGACCCTTTCTGGACCGTGCCGCCTTACAAACGGTCACTCAAGCTCTGGTTATATCGCGCCTAGACTACTGCAACGCTCTCTACATGGGGCTGCCCTTGGGATGCACTCGGAGGCTTCAGCTAGTGCA
>JANHFK010005841.1:66164-79252 GCA_036250565.1 Sibynophis collaris
TGGGCCCGGTAGGCCCATTTTTCGCCCTCCCCAGGCTCCAGAGGCTTTCTAGGAGCCTGGGGAGGGCGAAAACGGCCCATTTGCCAACTTCCGGTGGCACTGGAATGCCCGTTTCTTGCTCTCACCAGGCTCCAGAGGCTTTTTAGGAGTCTTGGGAGGGCGAAAACAGCCTTCCCCACCCCCCAGGAGGCCCTCCGGAGGCTAGAAACAGCCTATTTCCCGACTTCTGGTGGGCCCAGAAGGCACGCCCATGTGTGCTGCAGCTGAGCTGGGGCAACGCTCGGGTGCCCACCAATATGACTCCGCGTGCCATCTGTGGCACTCGTGCCATAGGTTCGCCATCACGGGTATAGATGATGATGTTTTCTTTTTTGGATGTTCAGGGTTGCTGGAGTATTTATGCTTATCTAAACAGCTTCTCTTGTGGGAGGTTGGATTGTTATTTTCTAGTGGAGCACTTGCTTAGTGTGGGTGGTTTTATTATAGACTTATATTTCTAATTTGCCATCATTGCCTTTGCTGATAACAATATACAGGAAGGATAGTGCATTGTTTTCTTCTTCCTTTGTAAAGGAAGTCCTTTAGTCCTTTGAAGATGTTGCTGATAGCTTCATGTGTCTTCTCTAGTTGTTCCTTTTTTATGACAAAGATGTCATCTACATACCTCATCCATACTTTGGGTTGTATGCATGGAACGTATAATTCTATAATAGGCTATAGTTTCTAGGTGTTGCATTATGGACTCTGCTACAAGTCCAGAGAGTGGTGATCCTATGGGTGTTCCTCTGATTTGTTGGTGTAGTTATTTGTCAAATTGAAGATAGGTGGTAAAGCAAAGGCTGATGAGGTCCATGATTCTGGGTATTTCAATCTTAGTGTATTTGGTTATATCAGTTGTATTATATAATAGTTCTGCCATGGATTCTTTCATTAATTCTGGGTCTATGAATATAAAGAGTGTGGTGACATTGAATGAAAGCATGATCTCATCTTCTTCAAATATCAGGTCTTTGATTTTTTGGGAGATATTGTAATGATAGAATATTTGCTTCTCTCTGTGAGATACACTTAATCATAGCCGCTCCCAACGTAAGTATTTTAGATTACCTATGGAGTTGATTTCCTGATCTGGTCTGTATGGAGGAACTGACATACTGTATGTTTAATACATGACCTGTCCAAATTATCTTCTGTAACACTGGAAAGCATATCAAATATATAAAGAGGCCGGTTTTGTCAAAAGCACCCAAGATTGTGACACTAAGCATCTCAGTGCATACACAGAGAGGTGCGCTTTAGAGGCAAACATTGCATGCTCACAATTACAACATAGCCTGTGTTACAACTCTGCCTTCGCCTCCAACTCATAAATCTATACAAGAGGATTTAAGAATTTACAGGAGGCATGATGGTTCTGAGCAGAAATCAGTCAACAGGGGAGGACAGCTGATAGTGATCTGACCTACCATTGTGTTACTTTCAAAACCTAACAGCAAGGAAAGGAAAAAAAAAATCCCATGCACATTTAAGACTGTGTGCAACAACCGAGAACAGCAAGAAGCACACATGCCTCCTGTGTTAGTTTTTAATATTCCAAGAGTTGCAAATACCACCTTTTTAAAAATCAGTTACATCATTAACATTTTGTGGGAATTAATTTCCATGAAACAGATTAATCTCTTCATAAATACAATGGCAATCATAGTTTTCTTTAAATATTGCTTTCAACCTTATATATAACCTTAGCTTACTTTTTTTTTTCCTTCACAACCACAAAACAACCATATAAAAGCAATCATCTTGTTATCATGACAAGCATTTCAGATATTACCTCACTATTCAAATATTAATATCTGGATGAAAGAGGGAGTCAGGTGATATTCACTGCAGGGAACTTGAATGTACAAAGACTCCTAAGCATTAACGCTGATAAAGTTCCTCAAGTGATGGTGTAAACAGTTTGACTTCTGGAATTCTTCTCCACCGCTGTGTAGCAAAAACATGTCAAGGTGGAAAGGGTATTTTGTAGTCTTCAATAACGTTTTCCTCACTGGGCGCCTCATTTCCAACCGGGCTCCACCGTTAACAGTGTACATAATGACAAGCCATTCTAGCCTTCTTCAATTACAGCCTTGCCGTCATTGCGTTCCTTACAGGTATCCTAGATTCTAAAAAAGAAGGAATACAGTGTGCCAACAGTTTTGAGCAGAGAGAAGGAAAGATTTCAAGGAACGATCCAAAGCTTTTATAGAAATAGTGCACATTGTTAAGTATGCATCTGAGAGGAGGAAGAAATGCTTAATAAACTGAAACTAATTATCAGAAGTGGTGATATTTTAAGTATCCATAAAAGTCACCGGTATTTATAATCTGATAAATCACGGGGAGTCACAAATAATCATGAATAAATAAACTTTTGTCTAGGAGAATGTATTTTCTTTACTGTTGTCTTTAACTGTTTCTATTAATAATGGTAGAATTAATAAACACCTACTGAAACCACAACAGAGCTCCAATTCCATTTCATTACAATGAATGAAAATAGATTATATTAATACTGGACTTTGAGAAATGTAAAAATACTAAAATATAACCTTCTACTTTCTGCTTTGAAAAACATAAAAGAGGCTTACGTAAGTGCCCTTATTCTATAGGATCAAATATTAATTCAGCGTGAACAGAGTATAATAAAAAGCTAACTTTTATTGAACCACAAAGTATTAGTTCATCTAACTTAGTACTCTGCCTGCACTAATAGGAAGTAGATTTCCAAGGTTTTATTTGGACATTTTCCAGCTAAGACAAAAGCTTACAATAAAATAAAATAAAAACATTCACAGCATGTAAATCCTCTATAGCTGTACGGACCTAAAAGTTCCTCCAGAATTTCTAAAACGCTTGATCACTGCTAAAGTCATTAGCATGTATTGTTATCAATCACTACCATTAGCAAGTCTATGAATTGTTTACCTGTTCTGTCATGGAAGTCAAGTAATATTATAAAAATGGAATCATCTACCGTGACAAATTTTGAATTGCTATAAGTAGTCAAATGTAGCCAGAGAGGAAGTTTAGCCCACACAATTGTCTCTCTCAAGGAAAAGGCTAACTTTAGACTGATCTTAAATTTCTACAACAGACAGCCCCAGTTCCTTATTAGCTTGTCTATTTATTAGAATCAAAGCAATCAAGAAGCCAAAGGTGCACATACAGTATATGAAATCCATGTCTTAGCTCAAGCAAATAAAAAAATATGCAGTGAAGTCTTCTTCTAAGTCAACACACCGCTTTGACTATTAATTTTTTAATAAAGCCTGGTTTTATTAGTTTAAAAAATATTTTTCTCCCTAAAATTGTTCCAAAAGGATAAACCATTCCTTGTAATTTAAGGATATTTCACAAGTCCCTATGTTCCTTAGGAGTTGTAGGTTGCTTTACAAAAAAGTACTACAAGAAAAGCTTTGTCAATATGGGTAATACATCTCCTTACAATACCAAAGTTCCTCCAGCCACATTCAATCTGTGGCATGCCAGGCTACCATAGGAACCCATTAGAGAAAGACTTTTCCCTGCTTTCTGCCACAAGCTTGACAAATGGTAGTAGTAGGTTTATTACATTTTTTAAAAGCCAGCACAAATAGAGCAAATAAAACATTTGATGAAATTTCCTCACCCCAGTTTCTCTGTAATTCAGCATCTCCTGCTGTATCCATTTTCAAATCATATTAAAAATTTCTAATACTTGTAGTGTTTCTTTTTCATCAACAGCAAAACAACAGTTTAAAAATCTAGACATAATAATATATCAACATAATAGTATATCAACCTAAGATATCAAATTATCTTAGGTCATAGTTCCCATTTCCAGGTTCCTATATATCAGTTATGCAGGTTTATAATTATCAGGTCTTAAAATATGACCCTCCCAAATTACAGGAACACATGCAGAATATAAAGAAGGTTTTGTTTTGATGATAAAATTCCACCCATAATGTAATTGACAGGAAAGAAAAAAACCAGAAGGACAAACTAATGTAAGAATGTGAATAGTATAGGTCTGTGGCTATACACAGGTAAGAATGTTGGACATTGGCAATTCCAACAAGGTGTTCCACCCTAATTTATGTGAATGACATGATAACAATTCAATTGAAACTGGTTTTATTTGCATGGAATAAATCAACAATCTATATAAACAGAGTGATGCAATGACAGGCAGGAAGATTTATAATTTATTCAGATACACACTTACCAAACATTCCTGCAGTCTTAGCCAGGGACTCTTTATTTACTCTGTAAGTGAATCCATCAACCCTGTGGGTGGAGGTGAGAAGGGAAAGAGACAGAATTTGAATGAGGTTCTGTAATAACTTCATGGTTATCGGGGGGGGGGGGGGAATGACACGACGACTATCAATTCTCTATTCTGAGCATGTAACATTAAAATTATTAATCATGCGAACATTTCCAGACATTAAATGCTGAAGTAGATCATTTAGCACATTGATAGCGCTGGCAATGCTTCTTACTCAGAGGTGGTATTCAGCAGGTTCTGACCAGATCTGGAGAACTGGTAGCTGGAAATTTTGAGTAGTACGGAGAATTGGTAAATACCACCTCTGACTGGCCCCATCCCCATCTATTCTCTGCCTCGAGTCCCAGCTGATCAGAAGGAAATGCGGATTTTGCAGTAACCTTTCCCTAGAGAAGGGATGGGAATGGAGATTTTACAATATCCTTCCCCTGCCATGCCCACCAAGCCACACCCACCAAGCCACACCCACAGAACCAGTAGTAAAAATTTTTGAATCTCACCACTGTTCTTACTGTTTGAAACTTAGAGCTTTATTGACTTTTTAAAAGAAAAGTAATAACAACCATAACTGTTCATTTTAATCTGGGGGATTGTTGTTAATTTATTATCTTAAAAAAACCCAAATAGCACATAAAACATTTATCCTCTGAACTATTTTATGATGTCATCAGAATCCCTGCCACACTTGTTGATATGGTTCAGATCAAGTATTGATGTTGTCATTAGTTTAACTCTGCAAAAAAATAAGATCAATGTATTTTATTTTATCCATTAAATTTTATTTATTTCTTAAATGTTTATGACTGCCGTTTTCTTATGAAGTAGTTCTGGGCAGTTTACAAATTATAAACATCATACACTAGAAACTTTGAAGAGCAACAGATTTTATTATAAGGCATATGCTAATGCCATATAATAACATTTGGTAGTCTTAAAAATGAAATAAGATGTTTTATGTTGCCATTTATTAATATATTGGGCTATTAATACTTGCTCCAGGTATGTATTTGGCTACAATACTTTGTAAATACAGCTTAGCTTGCAGAAGGTATTAAGCAATTAATTCACTACAGGCAATATTTGCTATCTGATTTTGGAATACTCCCTCTGTAGTGCAGCTCATTTTAATTTTATTACCTGCCAAGGCTCATCTACAATATGGCCCCAAAATCTGTGGGGAATAAACATACCAACTCTCTGAATTTTGTCCTTCATGTGTGTCAAAGAATATCTGATTGCTCTGGCTTTCAAATTAGGACCACTGAAGAGAGTTGTCACATTTACTGATATGGAATTCCCAGATTCTCTACCATCTCTCGTATTCCAGATTGTGGTAGCAACAGTGGTGGTAGAGTTCATAAGAATTTTCTAACAGTTCTCTTAAATGCAGAGTTTCCCCAAAAATAAGACCCTGTCTTATATTTTTTTGAACCCTGAAATAAGCGCTTGGCCTTATCGCCATGCACTCAAAAGACCGATTGGGCTTATTATCAGGGGATTTCTTATCTGGGGGAGAAACAGGGTATTTCAGTTTCAGTCCAATCTATTAGATGTACAACCATATTTATAGGTACAGGAACACTTGCTTCTACACAGTGCCTACTCCTATATACCCAAGTCATAAGAAGGTAAATTCCTTTGGAATTTGAAATATTGAAACTTTTATATTTTTTATTAAAAATTGAATAATCATTTTCATCGATACTTGACTGTACGGTACGCCCTCAGATTCACAAAGGGATCAAATGAATATAAAACTTTAGGGGGGAAAAATAATATATTCAAACTTGCTACCTAATCTCCTTTGTGGTAGGTATATTGTACTGCAAAATATAACAGCTCCAAAACTGGGTGGAAAGTGAGAACAGGGCAAGGAAAGATCCCTTCATGGGCAAAAAAAAATGCTCATGATTTTAGCTACAGTTCTAGGGGACCTGGGCAAGGGCCATACTAGAGTTCTTTTACATTTTGTAATTAGCACTGAATGCTCTGTAGAATGATAATAAAATTACATTCCTTCTTCTGAATATTTTCTACTGTGAGGAAATTGATAGTAATTCAGCTTCTTTGTTGAGTTCCAGATATATACTCACGTTTTCATTCTGGCCACCATGTCTAGTCGCACAAAAGTAGCCAAAGCATTTTTCTGCATATCCGAAGATAGGACCTCATAACACTGAGTGCTCCCTAAACAGGAGGAATGGGGACAATGAAAAATGCAGTCCTTCTATTTAAGAGCTAACATCAGTATAGCACTGTAATGTCCAAATCCCACACCTGTCTCCAGAAGCTGGGAAGCAAGGCTTCGGACTCCAAATACAAAGTGCTTCTCAGTAAAGGCGTCATTTGTTTCATTAAAAAGGTATTTGCAGATTATCTAAGAAAAACACATTTAAACCGATGTTACATTGGTGTTACTAGGCTCATCACAAAATAGCCACTGTTCTTTTTATGTGAAGAATGTGCATATAACGAAAACATTTGAGCTGCAAAATACTTCCAGATATTTAAAAGAGTTGAAGTTGATGGATAAGAGCTATTTTCAAAAAAATATTCCCAGTAAAAATATATTTTTCTTTCTTCTTTGAATGGAAAATTTCCTATACAGTATTATATACCTCAATCTGTTTCTGGAGATTTTATGTTATAAAGCACTTTGTAAACAAGAACTGGAACTGTCTGCGTCATGAGTGATATAAGGATAAGTAAAAAGCCAGAAAGACCAATAGGAAGAGGCTCGGTAAGACGATTTCAGCCCTTCCATTCAATATTCATTTCACTGCATCATGGATACACTGTAACCCTATAATACAATGATGCTCAATTATATCTAAAATATGAGCTTAGTGAGGTGATGCAATCTTACGTAAAAGGGTGTGCGTGTTTCATTTTCCTTTGAACATATCTGTGCTAATAAATTAGAGCACGTTGGTAATACTAAAGTTACCTTGCTTAAATTAGAAAAATGGTGGTAGTGGAGGGAAGAGGTTTTCATTCAATGAATCAACTTGAAATTTAACCTTTGAAGCCCTAAACAGCTTCAAATATAGCCACGATAGGTCACATTGTGGCTCCCTGGTGGTATTAGGAGGTAAGCTCCGAACCTAGAAAAGCATAGCATGACATTGTGAGAATTAGAGACTCAGCCATCTGAAAAGTAACAAAACTACCTGCTCTCATTTGAATATATTGTAAATCAAGATCATCACTTGGGGGCCCTTCTTTAGGTGCCATGGCCATCATCAATTAGATAGAAGGAAAGGAAGCAGAAGGCCTTTTTCATGGCATTGCCCTCAACTCTTCCCCAGGGAAATTCATATTATCTCCTAACTTGATGAACTGTTAATTGTTGGGCAAAGACTTCTTTATTTGCCAGACATCTTAACCTAATGCTAGATATAGTATTTGCACTTTATCGCAAATTTTTTGGTTCGTTTTTTGCTCATTGGTAAAACTCTGCAAACTTGTTTTCAAGATAGACTTTGAGATTCTTCTTCATTTTTATATGCTTTCAGAAAGCATATTTGTATTACAGACACAAAAACTATTGGAATTAGGAGACAATATATTTACAAGAGTTAAAGATAGAAGCTCAGCACTGACAGGTAACATTTATTATCACTCCCAACAACAAAGATGACCACTAGTGAAAAGAATGTCGAAAAACCCATACCTGATAACCTTCCACAAATGGCTTAAACATCTCACTCAAGAAAGTAATTACTGTATTTCCTTTCTCTGTGACAAAGATTTGCTGTGGTGTGTCTTGAACTGCTCCACATTTTGTAAGCAAGAAACAACCTTCTTCAAAATCCTAGAGATTAAATAAATCTCTGTTATTATTTTTTTTAGTGGCTGTAAACTCAAACGTAACATTTATAATTTGTTTTAATGTCAACCAATATGCACAGAGTGTAGAAAACAAATCAACGGATCATGTTAACATCTCAATATTTTTTATTAAAGTCCAGAGTCATGTAACAGCAAGATGGATGGATGAATAAACAAACAAACAAATCAACAAACAAACAAACAAACAAACAAATGTATTTTACTTAAGTAACTGGAGGGAGGGTGGGAAATCAGGAATCTAATCCTGAAAACCGCTAGCAGCATTTACTGTTCTGGGAGCCCTGCTACCTCATATACTCTAAACCAAAGGTCTCCAAACTTGACATCTTTTAGATTTGTGGACTTCAATTCCCAGAATCCCTCAGCCGGCATAGTGATTGGAGAATTCTGGGAGTTGAAGTCCATGTATTTTTAAAGACGTCAAACTTGAGGAAACACTGCTCTAACCTTTTATATACAAAGCCAAGCTGTACATATGAGGAAAGATGATATGGTGAAAATAGAATCCAATTACAGATCTCTAAATGAAAACCTGCTTTTCAAGATAAAAGACACTAGACTGATATGCACCCAGACTAGTACAGTCCTTTTGCCAGAAGATATTTGTTTTCGGTTTTTTAAAAAATTATGTCTCACCTCTGCTAGGGTATTGAACAATTTCCAAACAGGAAAAGGAAATACAAGTTACATAGATACTTCCAATTTGCCACACAACCCCATTTCTATACTCGGATTACACACACTTTTTGAATAATTATTACACCATGTATATATACAACTACATTCTAACTGCACCTTAAAGACAAACCAAACTCTTGTGGACATGTTTCAATATATTTTTATGAATCGAATTACAGCATTACAAAATAATCCCCAAAATTCAGCAATGCGATCTGTGTTTCGTATGACATGGAGAATTTATATTAGTTTGTTAGTTTATTTGTTTTACCCGTCTTATAAACTACTCCAATCCCAACAGATTCTGAACAATCTTCACAAATTGCATTAAACGAACAATACATGTTGTAATAAAACAGCAAGAATGTCAAATAATAAAAATAGCAATATAGTCAAACAGCGAGGACTCTAATCTAATTTAATAACACAAGAGATTCAATACAAAGACAAAACCTTTCAATCAGAATGAATATGAACTATGGTGTTTTCCAAAGTGGAATGACAACACAAAAAAGGAATAGTTTGCAGACAGATAAAACCATGACATTCCTGGCCTCAATGGTACCTACACCATTCATCCCCTTGGGAAGGGAAGGACAAAGAGAGGGAAAGGGAGAGAGAAAGGGAAAGTGAGATAGAGACAGAGAGAATGCCTATGTACCCCTATCTGCCTGCTAACCGAAGATAGAAGACTTTCTGTAACTATAAGCAAGATCTGGTTCAGAAAACTTGCTGGTAAATAACCAGTTGGAAATTCAGATATCAAACAACAAATTCTAGCAGACCTCACCACTAGCTAAGTAGGGCAGCACAGGTTCTCAACTCTTGCTTAAACGATAAATAATGTACATCTTTAAGAATCCTCCAAGTATTTTCTAGCTGCAGTGGTAGCTGCGACTGTTTTATAGTCAATTATTTATACTGCAATCTTCCATCAGAGCTATTGCACAAAACATTCTTCTTTCCCAGTTCATACTGATTGAAGAATTATAACCCGGAATGCACCTGACCTAATTGGAATGACCTGATTGTGGGGCAGAAATCAGCTCCAGAAAGGCAGGGACTCGTATGCCCCACCCTTTCCAATACAATTTCAAGATAGTTACCAAGGGCTTTCCCTGCAGCTTTGAATGATTACAGGTTATCCGTTCAGCAAATTTATCTGAAACAAGTCCATTTTAATCCAAAATATAACCAATGAAAGTAGTTTTCCTTAACCAGCTGCAATTAACAATATTCACAATTTGGGTTTGAATGTAATAGAAGATGAACTTTTCATTTCCTCCACATTTTTCATTGATCCATTGCAATTTAAACCACAGGTGGTCAAGCATAATGTAATTTTTGTAGCCTCCTAAAGGCAGAAAGATTTTATTTGGTAGCCTTTTTCCACTTGTTTTGGGGGGCGGGAGGGAGCTAAAGGAACAAACTAAATCTCATGGAAGCTTAATCATCCTATTTTGTATGTTTGTTTTTCTAAAAATTGTGGAAAAAATCATGTAGGTGAAAATCAGCAGTGCAATCAAGGAATGCTCTGGAATCATGGTCATTATCAGATCAATTGTTCTTTCACACACACAAATCAATTTCTAGAATTCCGGGTCTTCCATTGGGAGTTTTGCTCCCAACTGCTCTTTCAAACAAGCGCAAATAGTTTTTCCAGGGCAGAAGAGAAAGAATTTGTCAAGAGTTTTCTGTATCAAAATTAGGGGGGGAAAGGTGGGGGGGGGCACAGAACTTGAAATGAACTTGAGCATTTTGGAACTGAGCACTCTGTGCTGCTTTGAGGATTCTTGAAATATTATAGTGAAACAAGGTGAAGTGCCTTTTCAACCTGAAGAGGCAGAGTAACAGAATTACACCACAATGTCCGTAGCAAACAGTTGTGACTTACTTGGCTTATGCAAGAGTAAAGTGAAGGACCCTTATAGCCCAGTAACCACACTTGGGAGAAAACATGAGCTGAAGCATGGGGTAAAAAAAAAGGCAACCAAACTAGATTAAGTGGCTGTGCCCGTATTTTTCTGCCAGCCTATTTTCCTCTGGGTAAAATGGGTATGAATTAAATGTGGCAAGGCCTCAAATCCAAGCAGTGGGCAGAGGAGGTACGGTAACACCCCTAGGATAAGAGCAACTGTACTGGAAATGAATAGGGGCAGTGGAACTTTGCGACAAAAAGTGACAGTGGATTTGTGACAAAAATGAAAAATAAAAAGAGCACAGACTGTTATATGAGAAGTAAGAAAATTACAAAAACTAGAAGATTACAGAGATGGTTGAGGGCATGCAGGAAGGAGCTCTTGGGGGGACAAGAATTTTACTCCACCCATTTAAATGACCCTGAAAACTGATGACCTCTTGGTTCTTTTTTGTTTCCATTTTCTAATCTTTTAAATATTTTCCTGTTTAAAACTATTATTATCAATGGAGCAATTAAGTTACCTGAAAAACACTCTCTTAATTGGGATATCAATGTAAACAGAATAATTCGGGGATGACTGGACAAAGGTTTATGTAATCCAAAAAAAGTTTGAAAAACTTTGAATATTGTTTACCAATGGATAATGATTTCCCCCCCCAAGTGATTAAAATAAAGGAGAAGGTATTTGGATGGTGGTTGCGAATTGCAAAATGTTATCTTCAGACTGTTTTGAGTCTGAAATTTCATGAAATATGTCTCATCTGTAGAACTGCTGGTTCAACTGAGGAACTACAAACTCATAGTGCTCTGGAAATGCTTTGAGCTTGAAATTCAGTATTTTAAAGTTTGGATCAGGGTTTTTTTTCCAAGCTCAAAATACTCAAAAGAATGGAGTTTTTGTTTATATTTTGTTTTTTGGTTTCATAGAAAAGAATATCAAAAAGAAAAGTTTTTTTTAAAAAAACCCACACATACCCAATGTAGAAAACTGTCCCTAGTTTTAATCTCAAGTAAATAATGATAAATTCCCTCAAATATTAAGAACTCAAGACTTAACAGTTTACCTTCAGGGATATTCCAGGAAAGAAGATAAATTCTTCAGAAAAAACATCACGCCAGAATGAAAACTGGTTATAGATCTCCTCTGGAAAACATAATTTTTTTATGAGTAAGACCTTTCTTCAAATAATTTTGCTATTACAAGATAAATGTAAGGTACAATTTAATACACACACACACACACACACAAATACATAGTGGAACCATTGCTTGATAAATGAAAATGTGCACATTGTGGACATAAATTGGAAATGCATTCCGAGGCTTTGCTGGCTGAGGAATTCTGGGAGTTGAATTCCATAAGTTTTAAAGTTGCCAAGGTTGGAGACCCCTGATCTAAGGTCAAGGACAAGATTTGGTCAGAAAGTAACTGAGCTCAAATCTATTTACAAAGTGTTGGTTAGCTCATAGCCCAAGGAAGATTTCTGTGTGAAAAAGCTTCTTTATAGCTATTCACAAAACATGCTTATCTTGGTGCACCTGTATTCTCTCCATGCTTTGAGCTCTTGGGCCCAGGGACAGTATTAAAATTCAATATTTGTCTACTTGGTCACTTATGCAATTGAGCAACAGGGTTTATCTGTGGTTTAGATATCAGCTTTGTAATTATAATAAAGAAGTGAAATTACCTTTTCTGGAACTGTGTGTGATTTGCAATGCAATTGCTACAAGAGCTGGTCGCACAAAGATATTAAGTAACTGATTCCTATAGGAGCCACACAGGAGGCTGGAGAAGGCTCGCCTAAACACAGGGTCCTCTGTAGTAACAAGTCCCATTTCTTTGTCATTGAGGATCACTTCCCCATTGACCAAGCTGACAATGTTGGAATGCAGCACCAAGGCGGATTTTACAGCTTTGCTGGCACAAAGATTATCTAACAACAATAACAACAATAAACAAATGCAAAGGAATATCAGTACCTGCAAAGATATGCTTTTAGCTTTCTGCTGTGCTATGAAAATAAATTAGTGGGAGGAGGTTTCTCGCAATTAACATATTTTCAGAATGGTCAATCTTGCATTCAGAATGGACTGAGCCTTTCGGGGAAGTTCTCAGGGGGGTTAAAAACTTTTGGGGAAAAATGCCCCAAAGACCCAATTTGAAGGAATAGCAGCCAAGACTTCTGGCTAAAGTTTTTTATCTCAAGTTTCCAAACTTTAAAAATGAGGATTTATCCAAAACAAATGTGGCTTTCCGGGTGCGCTTCAAGATTTTGGTTACCACCTTTAAAGCGCTCCATGGCTCGGGACCTGGATACTTGC
>JANHFK010005844.1:18078-29354 GCA_036250565.1 Sibynophis collaris
GAGATTCGAACCTGCAGTAATTGCAGGCATCTGGTGTTAATAACAGGGTGTTTAGACCACTGTACTACCAAGGCTCTATTTTGGGCCCAACTGGGGTCGTAAGTCAAGGGCTACCCATGCTATTTTTACACACTGGTTGTTCCTGGCTGCAACTCTTCCTCTTGTCTTCCACAAAACACTCTTGATGTGGAGGAAGAAGGACAATCTCAGGGGAATTGGGGGTCAGAGGCTGCTATGGAGCTAAAGAGACACAACTAGCTAACAGGTTTGTTACCTCTGCCATGGAGATGCATTTAACAGGTGCCCGAAAGGAGGAACAAGCAGCATATTCCATGCCAGCCCCCATGCCAGTGACTCTGTGCAGCTCTGAAATCTCTGGGCTGGTTTTTCACCAAAACAGCTTGGTAGTCTAGCCCCTCCCAAACTAAAGAATTGCCCTTCCAAGGGATGTCCAAATCAACAAGCCAAGGAGGCCACTGGATTCTCATGAAGAACCTCAAATGCTGTGTAGCTACACTTAAAGCAGGACAGAGACTATGGGGGCCACGGAAGCAATCACCAATGGTGTGTGGAGAGGACTTCTAACTGGAAGCTTGCTTTGGCTTCAATCTCTGGATCAAAATCATGAGAAACGCTCCCAGTACTCAACCAATGGACTCTTGACTTTGTTTCCTGTCTCCCTTCAGACTCTTTCCCGAGGCTTTAACATGGCAAATCCAGAACCCTTTTCCAGACTCAACACTGGCTCCTGCTCTTGGATGTGACATCTGCCCAGGCAAATGTTAGCCTTGTGCTCGGCCAACAGCACGCTTGGCTCGCCCACAGGGAGTGCGTGGAGAATCAGGCAGCCGAGGAATCCTTTTCCCCTTCCCCTGGTGCATCCAGCACAGCAGCTACTTCCAATTCAGGTTTTCTCAAAAGAGCCGCAGGTAACAAGATGGCTCCACAGAGCATTGAACAAATTGCAACTTTCCTATGGAGTAGAAATTGGGGGGAGGGGAGAGAAAGGGAGATGGGAGGGAGAGAGAGGAGGGGAAGAGAAAGACTGTGTGAGGAGGGTGAAGGTTTGTTCTCCGAGCTTGTCGGTTGGTTTCCAAACGTTTCATTACCAGTGTAGGTAACGTCTTCAGCGGAGTTTAGGGGATTGTTACTGTAAGACTCTCCACGGGAGTCTGGGAGAGAAACATGGCGGAGAGGAAGACTTGGAGGGGGGGGGGCACTCACATGTGATAAAGTAATCCTGGTATCTTTTGAATTCCAAGCCCATATAATTGGGGCTGAACTCCTGAAACTTGATGGTAAAACGGATTTCCTGCTCAGGCCTGTTGCAGGTCACCAACACATTTGGGTCCATGATGGTGCTGCAGAACTCTGCTTGGTCCCGTTTCACTAGGTACAGTTTGTAATATTCATACGGTTTGGATGGCTCTGCCTTCGGACAGATTATGTCCAGCTTGTCCCCAATTTCTGGGTAAATCACCAGCCCCGTGCCAGACATGAACCTGCAAAAAAGATGGAAAGAAAAAAGGAAATCAGAACGGAATGAGCTGTGCTTCACGTGACATCCACTGCACTTGTTACATTCAGCAAATACCTGCACAAGGAGCGGATCGAACCATGAGCTGTTTCAAAGTGCTACATTTGTACTCCCTAGTGCTGCGTTTTAATTTATTTATTTATTTGTATCCCGACTTTATTCATTTTACAAATAACTCAAGGTAGTGAACATACCCAACACAACTTCCTCCTCCTATTTCCCCTCCCCCTCCGTCCCCCAACAACAAACCTGTGAGGTAGGCTGGGCTGAGAGAGAGCGACTGGCTCTCACCATCTCCCGCTCTCTAGCCTGGTGCCTTAACCTATAAACCAAAATGGCTTCATTCGGTATGTTTGGAAAAAAACAAGAGCTCGGCTGAGAGTCTGGTCCCATTAAAGACTGGTTAAAGACGGATGCTCGTCCCTCAGTTCTGTCCATCAACAAATCTTTAATAGAGATTTAATATTTGCATCACCACCTGGTTCTTTTTTTCCACCCAGGAATGACAATTTAGGATGAAAAAGGAAGCCGTCATCCCCCTGCAGCAGCCTGACCCTTCCTTCTCTGGCCATCTTCACTAGCCTGGGGCCTACTCTGGGTCTCCCTTTCTTTCTTAGCCCAGGGGTCTCAAACCTTGGCAACTTTAAGGCTTCTGGACAGCTTTGCTGTCTTGTCTTAGCAGGCTGGTCAGGTCCAGTCTTAAAGCCTCCTTAAGGCCAAGGTTCAGTCCGAACTTCTGGCACAAAACTGACCTGAGCCAGACCCTTTGGACCTGGGTGAAGGATGAAGAAAATGGCTGTGTGAGTGAAATAGATTCCACTCCCCTCAGCAGTGAACGGGGCTGAGGAAATGTTTATTTCTCCTACATCAGCTGGGAACTGGCAGGAGTGATCCTTGGTTCTTCTTTCTCCACATTGAGTGGCAGCGAGAGGGGGGGAAACTACAAAGCTCCAGGTGCTTGAGAGGGGATGAAAGCACCTGTCCTGATGTCCTTTCTAAGGGAGATGCTGTTGAGGGGAAAGGGGAAATTTTGACTCCTTTAATTTCCAACTCTGATATGTTATCGTTAACTTTTATTTTGGAGAGTTAAGGAAGGTGCATTATTTGGAGTTGCTAACTTTGTCCAGCGAAGGGCCAGAGAAGAGTCAAATAGGTTGAAAGGGGAAAGCAATTTTAAGAAGAGAGCGGAGAAGGATCTCGGCCCCGTGGTAGGGCTCAAATGAGGGGGAGGGAGAAACACAGCTCCCCGACAAAAGGCAGCACAGAAGCCAGAGGGGGTCCGGGGTGCCTTTCATTCACACAAGGCAACCAGAGGATTTACAGGTCTGACCAGCGTATGCCAATGCGACTGCAGTGGGCAAGGAAGTTTGTGGCACGTGTGTGGCAGTGAAGGGCGCATAATCAGCCACTGACCAGGTGAAGGCTGCACAGTCACCGCTGTCCAGAACCAACACCGAAGAAAACGCCTTTCTCTCGTGGTGTTGCATGGGCATCTTGGTGCCCGCTCTGGGCAAGCCTCTCCCTCTTCCCCGTTTAGAAAGCACAAGGGGTCTGTTCAGGGCTGCTTTCCCCAAGACAAAGAAGGGAATCAGCTGTTCCTCTTCCCTCGGGAGTTATTCCAAACCAGCTGCCTTCCTTCTTGCGGCACGAATGCCGAATTGTTTGTCCTTTCACAAAACTGTGGGAACTGACCTTCGGAGCCTCATTCTGGACCCACATCTCGGATGTCCACGTGGACATCACGGTATCCTGACGTCCCTGGCGGGGCCTTTTCAACACTGCTGGTGGCCTGTTGAGCCCAAAGCTGGAGGCCAAAAGCAACCCCTGCAAGGTCTCCTCCCTTCCAGCCGACTGCAGCTCGCTCCAAGGTTTGCAAGCTGAGCTTCCGACCCAGCCAGAGAGAGCAAGTCGGTGCTCCCCCCACACGCACCCCACCCAGGGCTTCTCCACTGTGTCTCCCAGCTAAATTGCACCGTGGAGTCTGCCAAGAGCAGCCCATTTCCCTGCCAAAGGGCCGTGCCTCTTTCCCATTATTATTTTTTTCATTTCAAGCGCATTTCTTTCTTTCTTTGTCTGTTTGTGTTTCTCAACCTAGAATATTTACAAGAATAGAACTGGTGGACGCAGCATTTGTTTTGCACCAGAACACTAACATTTAATTTGAAAAATTCATTTCATTCTAATTTTCCCCTGAGAAAGTTTACGTTTTCTTTCTAGAGTTATAGATGAACGAATGTAGACTAAGAATGGTGATCTTGAAATACTAGTGAGGTCTCAATGGCCTCTGAAGAGAGAAACAGCCTGACGGGTCAACACAAACTGTGCACACCCAATACCCTACCAACCTGCCTCCTTTACCCCCAAAACTCTCCTTTGACTGCCTGGCCAGGGAGACAGGGAGGGCTGCCCAAATCCTGAGTAGAACCAGGAGCAAAGAAACCCTCGGGTGGTGTCCAAGAGCTTCAGCTGATACAACACGAGGCCACCTGGCTGCCGACTATTAACACGTGTGGATGGCCCAACATCTGTGGTGCCAAATCTGCATTGGGTACCAACTGCTCCTGGCCCCTCCCAGGCCCAAAGCATCCATGGCTGCTAACTGGGAAGGCCTTTCGTTGCCTGTCGGAAGGGCTGGGGATCTCCTCTTGGCCCCAACTCTCCAGACCAGCGGTGGGGAACTGTGGCCCTTTTACAATCCGTGAACTTCAACTCCCAGAATACCTGAGCCAGCCATGCTCTAGAACAGGGGTCCCCCAACTTGTGAGCCACGGCCCATTGCCACACCATAGGCTCACCGCCATCGGGCCTCGTAAGTGGATGGCCGGTGTGCGCATGCACAGCCCCTCTCACACGAGTATAATTGCAGGCGCTCACGGCCCCACTCACGTGTCGTCACGGGGATTGTAACACAAGCTTTGTGGGAGCTCACGGCCCCAGTCGCGCAAGCGTCATTGCGGACGCTTGCGGCCCCATTTGCGTGAACATCACGAGCACCCACACATATGCGTTTGCCCCTCCCACAACATCATTCCCTCTTTCCCCCCCCTCTCCCCGCTCCGGGCCGCCAACTCTGGGAACTCTGCTCCAGAGAGTTTAAGAAAAGAGTCGGGGGTGAGGGGTGGGGGTCTATTTAGAAGGCCGAGTTTTAAACAGGGCTGTATGTGTCTGTGTGCCCACGCACCTTTGTGTCAGTCTTGATTCCTGACAACTGCCTGGACCAGTGCGGCATTTTTCAGAAGGGGCTTCTCCTGCCTCCTCCTTTTCAGGGCCGAGAGGAGTGACCGGCCCAAGGTCATCTTGCTGGCTTCATGCCTAAGGAGGGATTTGATCGATTGATGGTGGATTGCAGGGGGTACCACCAATCAGGCCCCAACGTTTTATTAATTTTCATATTTTGAGAGAAAATATGGCTGTACTTAAGAGGAGTAAGGAAGTGTTTGGAAGAAAACGGCAACCAATTTGAGCACTTAATGTAATTCGTATCATATGTTCTCTAGGGGAGGCCTGACTTTTGGTGCACCCTGAATGTATGAATGCATGGAACATGGAAGCGGGGGAAGATGGAAAGTCAGGGGAGAACACTGAAATGCATAAGCAGGTAAATGAGACAGGTGTGCATTCGTGTGTGGGAGAGAAAGAGAGAGAGAGAGTTAATTACATCTTCCGAGGCCTGGGTGTGGAGCTCCAGTATTCTGCATAGTTACTTGCCACTCCCCAAGATTAGTGTAACTGGCATAAATCATGCACAAGAGTAAAAAGAGCAGCAGCAGAATAAACTCCGCAGATCCAGGTAAATTCTGAAAGCTCCCAATTAGTCAGAATTAACCTTTCTTAAGTTAGCAGACCCTAGAATTTGAGGGCATCACGCCAGAATAGCACTGCCCAGAATCGCTTCTACTTTCTCTTGCTCTGCCACAGAAATGGGCCACCTGGGTGAATCTCAGCTGGCACTTCATCAAACGTGGACAATAGGAATGCTGGCTGGTCGGGGTTAGGTTAGGCCCTCTGCCCCTGCTCTCTTCTAGAACTAAGGGCACCGGAGGGGCAGGGCAAGGCAGAAGGGCATCAAGGCCTCGTGGGAGTTTCCTGATTTCGCTGCCACCTCCATCCAAACGACAAAGCCAGATGCTCAATTAAAGCAAGAGCTGATGGCTGCTCCATAGGAGGCCACCCCCACCCACCAATGCACTGGCTTCCTCTTTCCACCTTCAGTGGGCACAATCCAGTGGGAAAGGCAATCCACTGAGAACCAGCCCTGATCCATACCCTGGGCCCTGCAGACTTCAAAACAGTGGTGACCAGAGCAAACCCCACCCACTGTCGGCTTCCTCTGAGGACCCACCCGCTGCCAGTCCACCCTTCAGGGGAAGCACAACTCAGCTGGCAGAGACACTGGCCCACCTGCACCCCGAGCCGTCTTCTCTTCTTTAGGCAGGGCTGGAGCCTGTGGCTCCCTTCCTCTCGAGGCCCAACTCCCAAGGACAGCCACAGGGGACGAGAACCCTGCAGTATCCCTCCCACCCAGCAGCAGCCACCCAGTTGCTTCAACCGTGAGGTCGCAGCATGTGATAAGCAAGCCACAAGCGAGCCCTAGTGACACAGAAGTTAGAATACAGCATTGCAGGCAAACTCTGCCCACAGCCAGGAGTTCGATCCTGACAGGGCTCAAGTTAAGACTTCCATCCTTCCGAGGTCGGGAAAATGAGGGGCTATATTGTAAACCATCCAGAAAGTGCCATAAAGCTTTATGGGGCAGTATAAAACCATAAATGCTATTTTCTCGCTAAATGAAATAAATGCTTGCTCCCTGCTCTGGGACTGATAACAGCCCAGGAAACGTCTCAATAAGTGGGATGCCCTTTTCTCTATCCAGCCAGGTTGCAGAAATGGACACAGGTCGCCTGTCCTCTCAGGTCCAACCAGATCATGGACGAAGGAAAACTTGTTACAGATAGTCCTCACATACCGACTACAATGGAGGTTGGCAACTCTGTTGCTAAGCAGCACAGTCATTAAGTGAGGTGCCACAAGGCTGGGACTAGCAACTTCCTGCCCCCCCACCCCTGACTGCTGGTCGGAAGCCAGCTGTGGCAATCACATGACCATGGCATGTCATGACCATTGTAAATGTGCCCAAATTGTGATCCCATAACCGGAACTGTTATGGGCACGAGTTCAAGAACAGGCCATCGTAATTCTGAACAGTGGCTGAATGAGTAAGCAAGGACTACTTGTACTAGACAGGTATAGTATTTATGTTCACTCAAAGCTTTTAATTTTATTTGATTTTTTAAATCCCTTTATAATTCTGTAACTCAAGGCGGCAAACATACCTAACCCTCCTTCCTCCTCCAGTTTTCCCCACAACAGCAGCCCTGTGAGGTGGGTTGGCCTGAGAGAGACAGACTGGCCCAGTCACCCAGCCGGCTTTCATGCTTAAGGCAGGACTAGAATTCACTATTATGGTTCCTTTGGTTTACTATTTTTCACTTCTTTTCTAATCTCTATACAAAGTTGCTTACATTGAAAGGGAATAGGATGACGCCTATGTACACAGAGGGGTGTGTTTTGTGTGTCTTTGTCCCTCTCTCTAGGAGGCTGGCTTGGTCTAGCCTGAGAGCCGCAAAGCAGCTGCCCTGGAAGAGCCCCGGTGCCTGGTGCCAGCCTCCCTCCCCTCGGGCTCTCCGAGAATCAGGGTCATCATGCGCTGCCTTTGGAAAGGGTCCTCATAAGAATTCCCAAACACAAAAGAGGGAAGGCCAACTCTGGGCAGCATCCGTAGACAAGAAGAACTTAGAGGATGCCGTAATTCCATTTCATTTCACAAGACTTCAATATTCAAATGGACAGGCAGGAAAAATTAGAGGATGAACCGCAAACCAGCCAGATTTTCTTCAACCGAGCATCACCTGGCATTCACGGCCACATCTGGCAGTTTCTTGGCAGCAGGAGGAAGCGCTCCCCCCCCACACGCCTAGCCCCGAAGGGCTCTCCAACACTCTCTTCTCACCCCCCTCCCCCGGCCTTGGATCTGCCCACCGGTGCCTGGCCAAACCCAGCCAGACAAGATCGGCCAGGTGAGGCAATCGACGGAAGCCAACTTATGAATTAACTCTGACGCCACCTTGTCAACGGCTGATCTTAGAATGGCACTCCAGCCTCTCCTTCCCTTCCCACCCAGGGAAGCTCAGCAGGAGTGGGAAATCTCTGCAATTCCTGTGCCGGAAGAGGGTCCAGGGTCTCCCCCCCGCCCTGCTTCCTGGAAACCCTGAGGAGATGCAACTCTCTCCCCTCCCCAAATTACTGTATCACAACTTCTCTTTCCCAATCAGCACAGCCCCTGCTGCTCCCTGTCTCTCACCCCCATCCTCCCAGTGCAACTAGGAAGGGCCGGGTCATCTATATCAACCCTGCTGACTTTGGAGTGGCTACAAAGGAGCCCAACAGCTGGACCGGCCATGCGATCAACACAGAAACAAGCTTGGCTCTTCCAGAGGTTTCCACTTCCAAAGCCTCAACCTGAACAAGTTGAGATTAATGTCACTCCTGGCCTCTGACTTCCTCTTACACAAATTGTTCCAAATGGAGCACAGGAGTCCCCCTTTAAAAAAGAGCAAGACCCCTGGAACAGCACCAGCAACACAAGGGACACCAACACTGACCGTTGTGCATTCATTGCCGGTCCCACATTCTGAAGCAAGAGACAGCTACGCTGCCAGCGGGCTCTCCCCAAGAATGAGGAAAAGGTGCTGTTCAGCTAGTAGGTTGAGGCTGTTTTCATGAGAGAAGGTCCCACAAAATGTGCAAAAAGGCCACCCTCGATGTTTGTTGAAGAATTGGCCATTAACATGGAGATGCAATTCTTCCCAATGAACCATTTGTGAATTCACTCACACATGCCTGCACAAAGACCATTCTCAACTTTCTAAGAGATTATACATAGATTTATCAGGAGCCACATGTGTACCGATTGAGTGATTATGTGCTATGAAGTCATTTTGACTCCTAGCAACTGTATAGATTATCTCTGTGATTGTTTGTTTGTTTTTTTGTTTCTTCAAGTCATCATTTACTCCAGGCAACCACCTCGACAATTGCCTGCAGTTTCTTGCCAAGATTTCAAAACATGTTTTCCATCCTCCGTTTCCTAGGGCTGAGATGAGTGACTGGCTGAATAACATATGAATAAAAAAGGAAAATAAGGTCATGTATGAATGGAAGGATCTGACCTATGTGATGAAATATCTTTGCACAGAAAGGCACAACTAGAAGTCCGACAACCAGGTGGGGAATACCTTACATATGGAGGAGGAATGCAACAACAGGTAAGTTTAGTTTAATGAAAAAAGGACTAGGGATGATATAATAGCAGTCTTCCAATATTTGAGGGGCTGCCCCAAAGAAGAGGGGGGTCAACTTATTTTCCAAAGCACCTGAAGGCAGGACAAGAAGCAATAGATGTAAACTAACCCAGGAGAGAATCAACCCAGAACTAAGGAGAAATTTCCTGACAGTGAGGACAATTAACCAGTGAAATGGCTTGCTTTCAGAAGCTGTGGTGCTCCAACATTGGAGGTTTTTAGTAAGAAATTGGACAGCCATTTGTCTGAAATGGTATAGGGTTTCCTACCTGAGCAGAGAGTTGGACTAGAGCAGGGGTGTCAAACTCAAGGCCCGCAGGCCGGATCCGGTCCACGATGTGGTCAGATCCGGCCCATTGGGCTGTCCTGGAAAATGTAAGGGGCTGGCATGTGTTGCTTCAGCCCGGTCTATCCAATGCAAAGAGGAAACATTGGGCCAACATGGCTTCGGCCCGGTCTACCCAGTGTGAAGAAGAAACATGCCAGCAGTTTGGGGGGTGGCGTCAAGCTGGCCACACACCCCAGTCTGCCACCAGCCCCCCATAAGGTCCACCTGAATTGGCCCTCAATGAAATTGAGTTTACCACCCCTGAAGATCTCCAAGGTCCCTTTCAACTCTTATTATTCGGTTAACAGATCGTTCATTTAGGGGGGAAAGATCTCCAAGAGTCCACATAATAAAAAGCAAAACTGGTAAAAAGGTTCATCTACAACAAAGCAAAGGAAGAGTCAACTGTTGGGTGCCACGGATTTACAACACCTCTTGTAAATCTACCCATGTAAGTCCCGCCTCTCCCTACAGCCAAAGAAGAATGGGGTAATTCAGATCATCCAGAACTGGGAGCATTTCAATAAAAAATGAAGAAGCTGAAGTTGCAATGCCCTCCCAAGTCTGCCACCTAAGAGGGCATTCTAAGCACACTCTGCCTGGCAGCGTCAGGTCAAAGTGGAAGTTTCAACTGCCAGGAAAAGCAACAGTATGGGGCTGCTGCTGCAACCCCCCGCTTTGTGTCTTTGTGACAATGTGGAAAAGTCAAAGCAAGTATATATGCTAGTTTGCATGCAGGTAAGTGTTTCAGTAGGAAATCCCACTGTGTAAGTATTTGGAGAAAACCTTGGCCGTAATGCTCCTTTAGGCCTGGAGATGAGGGAGATGAATTTGGAGCAGTTCTTTCCCCTCAGCCCAAAATGAAAGTCAAAAAACATGTATGGCCTATCCCAGACTGGACCAGCGTGGTTAACAACAGCCCATAACTTAAATGAAGAGCCACTCATCTTACATTGGGCTGTTTCTGAATAATGATAATAGAAAATCATCTATACATAACCTTCAGGTTTTTTTGTTAAGGGCCAGAGACACGTCTGAACTACAATTGACAAAAACCCTCCATGTTTTCTTTATCAGGACATTTAGAAAAATTAGAAAATGCTATTCATCTGTATTAGCCAAGGTTGATTATTCCCAAGTCCTCTGATAGATTACAGCGATCCCCCCCAATGTTGCCCTTAGAACCATCCAAGCCTCCTTTGCGCTGGGGCCAGGTGGTAAAAGCTCCAGCCAACAAAGCAGCCCCAGGTCATCTGAACCCAAAGGGAGACCCCGGCTGGGCTCCTCTCAAGAACCGGAGACAGAAGCTGCTCAGGCCACGGAAGTCTTTGCTCTGGAGCAGGGGTGTCACACTCAAGGCCTGTGGCCCACAGGGTGCTTAGATCTGGCCCATGGAGCCACCCTGGAAACAGTGAAGGACTGGCCTGCGGTGCCTCTGCCAGCGAAAACTGCCAGCGAAAACTCCCGAGCTCCATTTTCGGCTGCGACAGCTTCCTGCAACCCTCTGCCAGTGAAAACGGAGCTCGAGAGGGCCCGTCACAACGCAAACAGAGCTCAAGAGCCCGTTTTCACTGGCAGAGCGTTCAGGCCACCAGAGGTGGCTGAGCTGGCCACGCTCCCCCTGGCCCACCCAAGGTCAAACACAACCCTGATGTGGCCCTCAATGAAATCGAGTTTGACACCCCTGATCTGGAGGCTCCCATCAGCTGGCAGCATCCAGTTTCCTCATTGTTTCGAGAGGTATTTTCTGATGGGAAAGAAAGGTAAAAAGGGGACTTGTGAGGCCTGAAACCGATTCCTCCTCCGGGCTGAGTCAACAAGGCCAGGAGCTCTGTTGGCCGAAGGGCTCCTGGAGCTGCTCAGAGCACTCTGCCAAAGAGCCCTCCTTCCTTGCAGCTGCTCTGGGGTGGGAAGGGGTGATCTGGAGGAAGCCAGGGGGGCAGAGGCAAGATGCTTGAAAGCAGGGACCTTCCAGAAACCCCCTCCCCACTTCACCATCCCAAGGACCCACCATCCCACCCCTTGTCCCCCCCACCCCGCATTTTTTTTT